>JAJGOT010000110.1:1002500-1247500 GCA_022457155.1 Cladopsammia gracilis
CAAAATACATATTAATAACAGCTCATTCGTGCTTATTCTGTTGGAGAAGGTGCCAAATATATTGGCAAAAGATACTGTATACACGTAACACATACAATAGTGAACAAAAATATTTATGTTACCATTTGTTGTACTGTCAATCCTAAAATAAAATATTTCATTACTATCTGTATTACTATTATTTATATAAAGGTCAAAGTGATCTTTATATAAACATCACAGAGATGATTAAGAACTATTTTCATTAAAAATAAAGCATTAATAACATTGCATTGTTTGGGCATTCAACTCCAGTTTCTGCCTGAGACTGATATCAAATACCACGGAAGGCTTTTCAGATTAATGACCATACCTGTATATTACCAGGTATAAAGGTTCATACACATGATTGATTTGCCTCTTGTGATAGGCTGATATCCTTATGAATTATTAATGAGTTCTTGAAGTTTTAATAAACATAGTAATGAAACCGCATGCAAATTAATAATTTTAACCTGTCCAATTGTGGGTTCGAATTTAAATACAGACGGCACTTCTCAAAATTTTTGTGTAGCTCTTATTTTATATACCAGAAACCAACTCTTTCCGACGAACCCTTTTTATAAGAAAATTAGTAGTGAGATTAGCCAAAATTTTAAGAACATGCTAAAAACACATTAAAATTGAGATTTGGGTGAATTTTGCAATAAGCTAAATAAAAGTTGCATAAAAGTAACAAACTGGTTTTAGTAACTACAGTCTAGTTGAGCCTACATGAAGTCACATGTCATTTAATAACAGCTACATGTGCATGACTTGTGGTGTGAGAATAAATAGAGGTTATTCAGCATGAAGTTGTATGATACGGCTGAGTATAACTGACGAGTAAAAATGCCCAACCATATCACACAACTTTTCGCTGATTAAAATATTTATTTTGTGAGAGTAATCTTCTCTTAAATTAAGTTTTGAAACTGTTTTTCCTAGCGCACGGTCAAAAAAGTAGTCACTAGTTTCCTAGTGTGCTCGTTTTGATGCGTATTTGCACTCCAGAATGCTATGCCGAATAATAACATGATAAATTTTACTTTCCACAACTGATAAGTTAAAAATCTTTACTTTATGGAACCACAGTATTAACTGTAGAGTACACTGTAGTAATCTTGCTGAATGAAAGATGTTCCACTGTAATATCCAAGACAGTTTTATTCAGTGCATATACAGGTAGTCCTGGAATGGAAGAAAATAATCAGATTACCCAAAGTGTATTATTATATTGTATTATTGTATTAGTGACAACTCTGAACAGCTCATCAGTGTGATCTTTTCACCTAGGGGAAACAGTATCCATCACATTTTTTATATACACCAAATTGAAGAAACGTTGTCGGGTGAAAAGCATAAACCATGAACGATGCGACCCAAAGGTTTACTGGGAAATTGGGTAAATTAACCTTTGTCTCTAACAGAATACACCTTATATCAACACAAGATGCACGAATCATGCTCCAAAATGTCTCGAGCAAAGAAAACATCTTGATTATCAAGAAATGGAATATTACTCAGCTTGCCAATGCTGCCTACTCATAATCCCCTTCGGTCTTATCGTTCATGGTTTATGCTTTTCACGGGTCAATGTTTCTTCAATTTTGTGTATTTATTTCAGTTAAGGGGGGTGAACCTTAACTAGAGTTTTAGAGTCGTTGCTAGGGACATTATTTTATGGTTAGCATTTCTTATGTGTCATAAACTGCTAATAATTATGGTGGAACTATAAAACTGAACACAAGACATCACTAAATCGACTTTGCACATGCAAAACTACAGTAGTGCCAGTCCCCAACCACATGTGATAATGAAAAAGTGCAAAAATTCAAAGTAAAACTCTGATTTTTTGGCAAATCATAAGCAATGCAACTTTTTTTAAAATTTGTAGCATGGAATTACTGTTAGGCGAAAAAACAGGAAAGCTATTAAAGAAAATGTATAAAAGCACACCGTCATGACGTCATATCTTTTTCAATGAAACTTGAATAACGTGCATTTTAACAAATCCATGCTACATTTTTTTTAATAGGATGCCGTTGACAATGGTTTTATTTGGAAAAAATTTACATGTTTGAGTTTAAAGGGTTTTTATGTTTTGGTCACGTGACCTACCAAATATGGTTGTGACTCATAAAATTTGATGGAACCATGAACAGAATGAACGTGACCAAACATTATAACCGAGGAAGTAAAGAAACTCATTATATGACGTTTGGAACTCTACCATAGCAACCACCTTGTAGTTCAGTTTCCCGCTGCCCAATGGATGGTGCAATAAACGGAAATAAATTGCTCTCTTACACTAAAAATAAAATTCTGAACATTTACGAAAGCTTACGAAAATCTACGCCAAATGTTAATAACTAACACCACTCAATCAATTAATCAAAGATCTTTGTTACCACTCTAATGTTAATATGTATAACGACTGGAATAGTGGTCTCGAAAGGTGTGCGTATTAGCAGGAGTTTGCAGCTCATCCTCGGTGTAAAAACCAGCCAACTCATGAGTGACGTAAAACAAAGAAAACAAAAGGTACTGAAACAATAGAGTGCAAGACAACAAAGGTAGAAAACAAAGAAAAAAGTCACAGGTTTTTACACCGAGGTAAACCCGAGTTTGCATTTTCTTTTAACAAGGTGCAAGTCAAGTATCAAGTCATAAGAGGCTGGCAGATTTTTGAATGTTGCCATCGGGTAGCAGTCGTTTCCTTTTCAAGCGTGAGAAGCGAACAAAAGCGTCTGCTCGCTCCATGCCTTCACGCGCCTTCCGCGCCCTCTGAAAGGAAACGGCTGCTGTAGTCTGCGCGCCAAATTTTAACCGAGATTTGTGGTGTTTTGCCACCACTTTCGTTTGAAAGTTAGTAATTATTGATAAATGATTCATTTTTTGGTAATCGTTTTGTTTTTCAGGAATAAAGAGGCTTGTACGTCATAGTTAGATACAAAAGAAGATGCCCCCGAAACGCTATAAATGTAATAAATGTGGAAAGAATTTTGTCAGCTTGTCGCACCTCCATCGACATGACCGAATGCACACAGGAGAGAAACCTTTTGACTGCAAAATTTGTGGCAAGTGTTTTAGCCAGGAGGAACATCTTCGCCGACATTACAGAATACACACGGGTGAAAAGCCATTCAAGTGTCAGCACTGTGGAAAGTGCTTTAACCAATCAGAACATCTAAGTTTACATCAAAGAACCCACACTGGAGAGAAGCCTTTTAAGTGCAAGAATTGTGATAAGTCTTTCACACGGGCAATAGATCTTCGCCAGCACAACAGAGTGCATACAGGAGAAAAGCCTTTTAAGTGCAGCCATTGTGACAAATCTTTTAGCCGGATTGGAGGGCTTCGCGAACATAACAAAACTCACACAGGGGTGAAACCATGTAAATGCAAACATTGCGGTAGTTGCTTTAGCCGGGTAGGGGAGCTTCGTGAACATACACAAAACAAACACAAACTGGTGCGCAGGAAACAAAAATCGTCTAAGGCAAGCTTTGTATTAAGTGTTTTAGCCGTAAAGGAAACATAAAACGCCTACTTTAAAACGTTTTAGAGCGATCTTGGGGGCTGTTTACATGATATCGGTATGCCATTATGAGCAAAGATTTTTAATAGAATTTGTATGAAAGTTTTTCATCAACATGTAAAGAACATTAATAATAACATACAATTTGGAAGTCGTATTTTTTTAATGCTTCTACCTTATACAAATAATAAATCATTCTAATAAAAAAAATCCCCAAAGAGAAAAATGAGTTTTATTGTGTTAAAACAGAAAAAGAGACAAGTGCACGTGACAATAAATCCATTTTATGTTACATGTATCTTTTAAAGGGGCAGTATCACGAGATTCCACGCGCGGCACTGTTCATTGTTCTTGCACCGGAATTTTGGACATATCAATGTTAAAAGTGATTATATTTCTTCCGGCTATCAAAACGGATTTTTTGAATCAACAAATACCTCCACTTCTCGACAGCATTTTTCAATTTGCCGAATCAAACTTGAAAACATGGGCCGACGTTTTCAAGTTTCGCCCTCATGATACATGCATTACACTGCTCTACGCACTGTTTTACGCAGTCTAAAGCCTTAGGTTTTCACTAGTGATATAAACATTAGCGAAGCATAGGAATTGCGTTTGGCCCAGATTCTAAAAATAGAATTGGCGCGCAGCATCATGGGATTAAAATGCGTACAAACATTCGAGAACTATGCAGGTAGCTACGAAAAAAACAGGTGCTACGAAGCACTGTTCTTGGGTACAACTCGACAATTATCCACAACATGTACAGGAATCGCAAAAACTGGTGTTTCCGAGGCAGCCATTTTGAAATATTTGTCCGCATTTCGATCCCACAATGCAATGCTGCCAAATTTGACGTCATTTGGGCGGAACGCTATTTGCGTCAAGTGAAAACGAACAGTGACATTGATTGCAGTGGCGGATCCAGGGGGAGGGGCGGGGGGGGGGGGGGCTGTGTCTCCCATGTAGTTGGTAAAAATAATAGAATAAAATTGTTTTATACGTAGTTGTTTCACTTCTACCAATTGACTGGTTGTCGAGTTTTTGGCTTAACAAACGCTTTTCGACTCTCATGAATGCCGGAAATGGCGTTTTTGAGGGTAAAATCGGAAAAATTTTCCGGGGGACATGCACCCGGACCCCCCGTTTCAGAAATTCCTGGATCCGCCCCTGGATTGATCCTTGGCTTATATGGTTGTGCTTGCGCTTATGTTTATTTTGTGTCGGGCCCTCTTTCACTGGACATCCGCTTATACTTATGCCTTTGTTGCTAGTAGCCTTTTGTGTAACTCTCTTTTAGAACGAGGAATATACATATACTTCAACGGCCATGTACTCCATTAACCTTTCGCGCAACACGCTTTTAGAACGACGAATATACATGTACTTCATTTACTCTTCGCGCAACACGCTTTTTGAACGAGGAATATACTTGTACTTTATTAACATTTCGCGCGACACGCTTTTAAAACAAGGAATATTCATGTACTCCATTAACCCTTAAGGCAACAAGCTTTCAAAACAAGAAATATTCATGTATGCCATTTACCGTTCGCGCAACACGTTTTTCAAACGAGGAATATTCATGTACTCCATTTACCTTTCGCGCAACACGCTTTTAGAACGAGGAATATACATGTACTCCAGCTACCTTTCGCGCAACACGCTTTTAAAACGAGGAATATTCTTGTACTGCATTAACCTTTCGCGCAACACGCTTTCAGAACGAGAAATATTCATACAGTATACTGCAGCTACCTTTAAACGCAACACGCTTTTAAAACGTGAAATACACATGCACTCCATTCACCTTTCGCGCAACACGCTTTTAGAACGAGGATTAGAAAATGGTCACACCCACTCAGCCAATCAGTGCCCAGTATTTGTGTGCTCTATTTCCCATAAACTGTCTTAAATTATGTAAAGAGGCGGGGGCTTTGAAGCCCAGGGAAATTGTGGGGTAAAATAACTACTCATTAGTAAGCTCTATATAGAACATACTAATGAATTCTTTTGTTTTCCTTTGTCTTAAAGCCTAATTAGTATGCTCTATAAAGAGCATACTAATGAGAAAATAGAGCATACTAATGAGTATATAGAGCATACTAATGAATTACAGGCTGCTAATTTAAACAAAAACAACTTGCAGTTTGAGTGATTTTACTTCATCTGTGAAACACTATCTAACAATTAGTGTGTGATAGTCAACATTAAACAAAAGAAAACAAAGGAATTATAGTCTAAAAGTGCGTACTATTCTACTATTTCACAGATGAAGTAAAATCACTCTATAACAATGACAATTTTATTTGAAGTTTTCGCTTTACATAACTTAAGCAAGAGATTAATCACCAAAATAACAGAACGAAATTCGACTTAACAATTTTTAGGAAAAATTAAATGAAAGACTGGGTCTTTCTGCGTGTACCAGTACTCATTGTCTTCTATTGTTTGTGAGGTATTGTATTTTTGGTCTTGTTTTGCATTTGTATTATTGTCGTTCTTTGTTCCTTTTGTTTTACGTCATCTGTCCTCCGGTACACACCGAAACAACCGAAAGACTGGTCTCACCGTGCTTTGGAATTCTGTCTCTTTCCCTTTGCTCAATTTCGTTCACTGTCGTAGGCTTTTGGAAACGTGCACTTTTGTCGAATTCATATCATCCCCCAAGCACTCGGATATGTCTACGCTCTCAAAAGCAAGTAACTCTTGAGTGGCAAGGACGGCCTCAAGTTCCCCGAGCTCTGTATACTGGCTCATAGCCGGAGCAAATGAGCCATCAAAACAACAGAGAATAAACAAAGCTCCAAAGAAAGAAAAGCATTGTTATTCGAATTTCGGCGACATCCAAAACAAAATAACAACGTGATTCCGAAGTGTGAATGGCACAATTAAAATACGCTCATAAATACAATCTGCATAACATATGTTTTCTTCGCGGATGTGACCATTTTCTAAGACGGTTAGACAATGAACGCTCGTGTCCTATGGGATATAGCGCCTCTCGCATTAGATAGAAGTGCCACTCGGGCTACGCCCTCGTGGACTTCTATCTATGCTCGAGGCACTATATCCCATAGAACACTCGCGTTCATTGTCTAACCCTTACTTAGAAAATGGTCACACCCACTCAGCCAATCAGTGCCCAGTATTTGTGTGCTCTATATCCCATAAACTGTCTTAAATTATGTAAAGAGGCGGGGGCTTTGAAGCCCAGGGAAATTATGGGGTAAAATAACTACTCATTAGTAAGCTCTATATAGAACATACTAATGAATTCTTTTGTTTTCCTTTGTCTTAAAGCCTAATTAGTATGCTCTATATAGAGCATACTAATGAGAAAATAGAGCATACTAATGAGTATATAGAGCATACTAATGAATTACAGGCTGCTAATGTAAACAAAAACAACAATGACAATTTTATTTGAAGTTTTCGCTTTACATAGTCTACATAACTTAAGCAAGAGATTAATCACCAAAATAACAAAACGAAATTCGACTTAACAATTTTTAGGAAATATTAAACGAAAGACTGGGTCTTTCTACGTGTACCGGTACTCATTGTCTTCTATTGTTTGTGAGGTATTGTATTTTTGGTCTTGTTTTGCATTTGTATTATTGTCGTTCTTTGTTCCTTTTGTTTTACGTCATCTATCCTCCGGTACACACCGAAACAACCGAAAGACTGGTCTCACCGTGCTTTGGAATTCTGTCTCTTTCTGTTTGCCCAATTTCGTTCACTGTCGTATACTTTTGGAAACGTGCACTTTTGTCGAATTCATATCATCCCCCAAGCACTCTGATATGTCTACGCTTTCAAAAGCAAGTAACTCTTGAGTGGCAGGTACAGCCTCAACTTCCTTGAGCTCTGTATACTGGCTTATAGCCGGGGCAAATGAGCCATCAAAACAACAAATAATAAACAAAGCTCCAAAGAAAGAAAAGCATTATTATTCATAAAATTCTACCAACATTACGGCGACATCCAAAACAAAATAACAACGTGATTCCCAAGTGTGAATGGCACAATTAAAATACGTTCATAAATACAATCTGCATAACATATGTTTTCTTCGTGGATATGACCATTTTCTAAGACGGTTAGACAATGAATGCTCGTGTCCTATGGGATATAGCACCTCTCGCATTAGATAGAAGTGCCACTCGGGCTACGCCCTCGTGGACTTCTACCTATGCTCGAGGCACTATATCCCATAGAACACTCGCGTTCATTGTCTTACCCTTACATATACATGTAACCCCTCCACCTTTCGCGCAACACGCTTTTACAGTAGAACAAGGAATATACATGATTGTACTCCATTGACCTATCGGCCAACACGCTTTTGGAACGAAGACTTTGTATATATGTCAGTCCATTTATGTTTCGTTTAACTTGCTTTTAGAAACAGGAATACGCATATTTTTCTTTTATCGTTCGCGTAAATCGGTAGCGTGTTGGATTTCCAAGAGTCACTAATGAGATGCATTTTTTTTTTATTAACATTCAGTTCAGAAAATATTCAAATAATTTAGGCCCTGTCCACACTTATCCGGTTATTTTTGAATCCGCAACTTTTTTTGTTGCGGATTGGCCTTCCGTCCACACGTATCTGGCGAATTCGGCTCACCATTCCACAACTTTTTGAATCCGCTCCCAAGAGTGGAAATTTTTGAATACGCTGCGAGTTCGGCATCGTGTGGACGGTCGAACCCGGATATTTTTTAATACGCTGACGTAACAGTATCGGATTCAGTCTTTAACCGCGCGAATATTCAACATGGCCGACCGAAATTTTATCGCTTCACTTCTACTTGGACTTATTTCAAGTCTAATAACGTGTTTACAGTTGAACTTGGCTTTGAACATGCTTTGTTGACAACATTTAAAAAGAAGCCCTAGGTACTAGAACGAATCCGGATACGTGTGGACGGGCAAATACGATTCGAATACGCTACGAGTGGACGCGAATATTTTCTAATCCGCAACAAAAAAGTTGCGGATTAAAAATATCCGGATACGTGTGGACGGGGCCTTAATTTCCAAACTAACATTAACTAATGGCATAAGAAACTGGTCATTATCTATGAAGAGAATCGAAGGGCAAGGGAAAAATAATTAGCTAAGGTTCTATCTCTCTCGGACCTGACAGGGGGTTGTTTCTGTGTTACGATGTCTAAACCTCATTATCTTTACTAGGTAGCCCATCCTTTACGGGATAAATTCGCATACGTCGATGATGACTTCATATGACGTCTGGAATCCAATGTGCTGGGTATTTTGATTTCCATAAAAACAGTTCTGTTGATCCAAAATTTATTTCTAAACCGATAGATAGGAAAAGTGCAGATACCAAAGAAACTTACCACAAGAATAGACCTCTTTAGCTTGTATGTTTTGTTTTCCCAATGTAGGCCATGTGATGTTCTCAAGGGAATTTGTCCTTTGTCTTTTCATAAATTATGCATACATATGCATGTGAAGAAAACAAAATTTAAAAGAAACAGTTCTCTAGGGTAACATCACATGATCTACATTGGGAAAACAAAACGTACAAGCTAAAGAGGTCTATTGAATTTAACAGCAAATAGGTGGTTTTCAATCAATCTCTAGAGACATAGATAACAATAGTGAAACGAACAAATGCTGGTGGACGAACAAAAGGAGCTAATGAGAGAACTATTGTTTATGTCCACCAGCATGGCGGCGATGACGTAACATGAAAACCACCTATAAAACTCAACATTTCAGACGGCATGCCTATTAGGCCCCGTCCACACGTATCCGGATATTTTTGAATCCGCAACTTTTTTGTTACGGATTAGAAAATATTCGCGTCCACACGTAGCGTATTCGAATCGTATTTGCCCGAATTTGCCGGATACGTGTGGACGGAAGGCCAATCCGCAACAAAAAAGGTGCGGATTCAAAAATATCCGGATACGTGTGGACGGGGCCTTAGAGATTGGTTGTTATATGGCCACATCACGTGTCGTACCGAGAAGGATTGCATCCCAAATTAAAGGCTGCTAAAGAAATTTAAAACAAAAATGGAGAGGGGTGGCATCCACCCCCGTTTGTCGTATGTCCAAGGGTTAATAAAACCTGGGTTATGTCTGCTTTTGTGTCACATGGTACAAATGTATCTCCTTGTTGAAGATTTGTTATCGCGTGCTTATCTTTCTTCATTTGTGCTTTTATCACTGAAAAGCGTGCAAACTTTGTTTACCCCAAAATCTTTGACGTATTTGTCGCCAGGCGATTAGCCCAAGTTTCTAATCAATATTCATGAAAATATCGTAACCCTCGCCGCAAATCAAGCAGGACATGTTCGTGTGAAGGTGTCTCGCAAGTTGTGAAACTTTTTGGCGCGCTAGAGGCAACTTGGAAGACTCTGGGAAGACGTATCGCCAAGGAAAAAGGCGCCACACAACTCCAACCGAAGGTAAGAGTCGCTTCGCAAATAAATTGCATTTATTGAGTGAAAGAGTATAAAGTTTTGTTCGATGAAGTAAACACGTGAGTTCAGCTTCTCTATGTCTTACAATGTCTCTGCGTTTTGGCCGGTATTGCTTTTGTCTTTTACATGTCTCTCACTGCATGGTTAATTTCGTTCAAGCTGCATATATTTTACAGCTCAACTTAAAGAAGCTAAGGCCTTGAAACAAATGTTGAACAAATATTTCGAAATTCCTGTTAGAAATCGTTTATTTTTAATTTCACGCCTAAAATACAACCTTAGTCGTCTGTAAAATAACAAAACATGAATATTTTATCTTATCAAACGTTCATTTATATTTTCAGGAACTTGAAAGAGTATCAACGTCAAGATACAATTCAAGGGGACAAACTGGAATTGACAAATTAGGAGGAATCTCATCAAAGATAAGAACTTTGTTTAGTTATTATTGTTTGTACAAATGGTGGCTGGACATGAGCAAATACTTTAGTTTGTATTAGTATCGAATGTTTTTATTCAAAGGAAGAAGGAATTGAATACCGGGAGGATATTGAAGTTTATTTATTTTGCCGAATCGTGTACTGGCTGGTAATTGTCTGAACCGTCAAATCAGCATAGGTCTTATTTAAATAACTTCTGACAATTTTAATCTCAGCCACCATTTGGAATAAACGTTGCAGTTATAAACGTTACAGTACAGGTAACAGGTTATCCCAAAACATCTTCTTGGTAAAGCTAAAAAACAGACCATTGATAAAAGTAAATTTTCCCCGAATACAACAGAATTTTGGATATCGTCAACTATTGTTTTTGATCTCGCAAAGTTCAAATATGTAAGGATTACTATTGGATGTTTATAAAGAAAATACCAAGTGACGCTGCGGGTCCCAAGAAATGGGAAAGAGATCTAGAGACAACTGACCTTAATTGGGACGACATATTTGTTAGATCCACCGATATTTGTAAAGACCATAAGCTTAAGGAGTTTTATTACAAATTAATGCATCGAATAGTCACTACAAAGAAGGAGCTATGTCTCTTCGGAATAGAAGCTAATGATAACTGCCTTTATTGTGATAAGCCCGATTCAATTTTTCACACTTTTGTGGAGTGCCATTTTTCTAAAATATTTTTCAACCAAGTAATAGATTATTTTAATAGAGCCAATGCTGTCGTTTTAATGCCATCAGTATGTGAATGGCTCTTCGGACTACCGCTTACTAACGATCAACATTCAACTAGCTTGATAAAAAAATTTAATTATTATACACTATTCGCAAAGCGCTTCCTGTATATTCAAAAACTAGAAAAGAAGAATAGTACTTTAAACGGAGCGACTTTACAATACCCGGCCACTTATTTACATATCCCTAAATCTTTGTTAGAACTAGCCATACGAAAACAAAAGAATCCATTCTTATTCAATGAGATGTAAATAAGTGGCCGGGTATTGTAAAGTCTAGCCCTTTAAACGACTTTATATCAAAAATCACCTACAGACTCCAATGGGAAAAATTTTAATAAATATAATTTCATATTTATCAATGTGAAGACGGTTCTCCTCTCCGAGTTGACTTTTATCTATATTGATTATAGTTTAAACAGGATTTCAATTACAAAACATGCAAGTAACTACTTTTTTTTCTTTTTTTTTTTCGTTATATGTTATGAACCTTAATGTAAAAAACCTTGTATATTGTTTATTTAAGAGCAATAAAGATTAAATAAAGTCAAAAAAAAAAATATATATATATATATCATAACCCGCAAAGGTTTTCTATACACACGAATGTGCAATGAAGGTGCAGGTGTAGTCAAGTAAAAAAAAAAAAGATTTTGATCAATTGGGCTCGTGTACAATTCGATCTATTGCTAGAATGAAAATAGACACGTCTAATTGGTTGTTATGAAATAACTTTCCTTTTCAAAATTATTTCGGTTAATTTAGAAGGCAAATTTTATTCAATTAACTTTCATTTTAACCAAAGTGTGGTGTGTCCTGTCAGTGCTCCTTACAATCATTCACACGTTCCCGACATCAACTGATTGACAAGAGAACAAAGGCCTTTACAAGTTAATTTTTTTTCTTTTTCGCATGTTTTTTTTTTTAATTAATTCACGGAAAATTATTCTCAGTCCCCCTTGCAAAAATATAATCAGGTAGCTTTTTTCCTGAGATCTTGTTGAGTGCCTGAGTTCTCTTGTCTCTCATCGTACGTTTATTTAGGAGCTTAATAGTTTATAAATCCCTGATGTCTGGTTGCCAATTATCAATATAGACTTTGTTAATGGTTAATTAA
Source organism: Cladopsammia gracilis (assembly GCA_022457155.1). Lineage (NCBI taxonomy): Eukaryota > Metazoa > Cnidaria > Anthozoa > Scleractinia > Dendrophylliidae > Cladopsammia > Cladopsammia gracilis. The sequence continues at coordinate 1,014,823 of JAJGOT010000110.1, forward strand.
ACCCAGGAGTATCAGTAGTCATTTGTGATCGTCCCGTTGAGTGTAGTTCTGAAAAGAACTGTTGTTGTTGACAATAGCTAACGTTTCGACAACCTGAACGGAAGTCATCTTCAGAGTCATTTGAATTGTAAAGTACTACTTGACGACACTACTAATAAATGTTAAAGACAAAGACGAATCAAGAAACAGACAAGGGGGGTTATACAAGATCAAATGCTGCAACTGGCTGAACACCATAATTATACACACTAATCACATAACTTATACCTTATACCTTATCATAAATTATACCTTATACCTTATACCTTATAACTGATTGGGACTCTGTCGAATGAGTCACCTACAGTACGGACTACTAACTTAGAACAAACACTACTGAACCGACGTACGGATCGAAACACACCAATCACGGACTTAAGTCTCAACAGCCAATGACAGCTTACAATTTAAACGGCTCTGAAGATAACTCCCGCTCAGGTGGTCGAAACGTCAGTCAGCACAGATCCTTTTAGAACTACAATGTAGACTTGTTATACAGACCAAAAACTATCCTTTGAGGAAGAACAACAGATAACGTTTCGAAGTCAACTGCATACATATTTCAAACAAACAAACAAACAGACAGTTAAGTTAACCTTTTTTTACTTGGTTACTCAATTTAAATTCTTAGAAAAAGATGTTTACGGTTTTCAAATATCGTTTATCCTTTAAAATCGTTCATCAACCCTTTTGGCAAGATTTTTTTGCAAAATGAAATGGAAACTGAATCAGAAAACTACTGGCACACCTTTTCCTATTATCTCAATTTGTGAATTGTTTGTTTGAACAAGTTCGACACACTAAAATAGTGAGCAAAATATTAATTCATTCGCAAAATTTCTTTGAAAGAATAATTTGGCGTTAACTTATGAGATTGTAACTTGTTTTTTTAAGTCTATAGGAAAATTTTCTGTTTTAATGCTGCCGTATATTTTATTAAACATTCACTTGCCTCAATTTGGACAAGAGAACCGAATATAAAAAGACGAATTATGTCCCATTTGGTTCCGTTAAATATTGTCATGGTCTGTACAAAAAATCCTAGAGTATCCTCTTGTAGAAGCGGAGAAAATCCCCTCTGAATATTGAAACAATAGAAATTTGTTAATGAGCAAAAATGAGCCATTTTTTCAAAAATCCAAGAGTACCCTTTTTAGCTCATTAACCATTTTCTATTGTTTTAATATTCATACGTTTATTCCCAAGCGTCCCTTGGGATTTGACGGCTAATTTTATGCGTGTTAGAAAGAGTGTGGGCAAGCGATCATTCTGTGCAAGTTTCAAGGCCAGAGCTCTTGTAGAAGCGGAGAAAATCCCCTCTGAATATTGAAACAATAGAAATTTGTTAATGAGCAAAAATGAGCCATTTTTTCAAAAATCCAAGAGTACCCTTTTTAGCTCATTAACCATTTTCTATTGTTTTAATATTCATACGTTTATTCCCAAGCGTCCCTTGGGATTTGACGGCTAATTTTATGCGTGTTAGAAAGAGTGTGGGCAAGCGATCATTCTGTGCAAGTTTCAAGGCCAGAGCTCTTGTAGAAGCGGAGAAAATCCCCTCTGAATATTGAAACAATAGAAATTTGTTAATGAGCAAAAATGAGCCATTTTTTCAAAAATCCAAGAGTACCCTTTTTAGCTCATTAACCATTTTCTATTGTTTTAATATTCATACGTTTATTCCCAAGCGTCCCTTGGGATTTGACGGCTAATTTTATGCGTGTTAGAAAGAGTGTGGGCAAGCGATCATTCTGTGCAAGTTTCAAGGCCAGAGCTCTTGTAGAAGCGGAGAAAATCCCCTCTGAATATTGAAACAATAGAAATTTGTTAATGAGCAAAAATGAGCCATTTTTTCAAAAATCCAAGAGTACCCTTTTTAGCTCATTAACCATTTTCTATTGTTTTAATATTCATACGTTTATTCCCAAGCGTCCCTTGGGATTTGACGGCTAATTTTATGCGTGTTAGAAAGAGTGTGGGCAAGCGATCATTCTGTGCAAGTTTCAAGGCCAGAGCTCTTGTAGAAGCGGAGAAAATCCCCTCTGAATATTGAAACAATAGAAATTTGTTAATGAGCAAAAATGAGCCATTTTTTCAAAAATCCAAGAGTACCCTTTTTAGCTCATTAACCATTTTCTATTGTTTTAATATTCATACGTTTATTCCCAAGCGTCCCTTGGGATTTGACGGCTAATTTTATGCGTGTTAGAAAGAGTGTGGGCAAGCGATCATTCTGTGCAAGTTTCAAGGCCAGAGCTCTTGTAGAAGCGGAGAAAATCCCCTCTGAATATTGAAACAATAGAAATTTGTTAATGAGCAAAAATGAGCCATTTTTTCAAAAATCCAAGAGTACCCTTTTTAGCTCATTAACCATTTTCTATTGTTTTAATATTCATACGTTTATTCCCAAGCGTCCCTTGGGATTTGACGGCTAATTTTATGCGTGTTAGAAAGAGTGTGGGCAAGCGATCATTCTGTGCAAGTTTCAAGGCCAGAGCTCTTGTAGAAGCGGAGAAAATCCCCTCTGAATATTGAAACAATAGAAATTTGTTAATGAGCAAAAATGAGCCATTTTTTCAAAAATCCAAGAGTACCCTTTTTAGCTCATTAACCATTTTCTATTGTTTTAATATTCATACGTTTATTCCCAAGCGTCCCTTGGGATTTGACGGCTAATTTTATGCGTGTTAGAAAGAGTGTGGGCAAGCGATCATTCTGTGCAAGTTTCAAGGCCAGAGCTCTTGTAGAAGCGGAGAAAATCCCCTCTGAATATTGAAACAATAGAAATTTGTTAATGAGCAAAAATGAGCCATTTTTTCAAAAATCCAAGAGTACCCTTTTTAGCTCATTAACCATTTTCTATTGTTTTAATATTCATACGTTTATTCCCAAGCGTCCCTTGGGATTTGACGGCTAATTTTATGCGTGTTAGAAAGAGTGTGGGCAAGCGATCATTCTGTGCAAGTTTCAAGGCCAGAGCTCTTGTAGAAGCGGAGAAAATCCCCTCTGAATATTGAAACAATAGAAATTTGTTAATGAGCAAAAATGAGCCATTTTTTCAAAAATCCAAGAGTACCCTTTTTAGCTCATTAACCATTTTCTATTGTTTTAATATTCATACGTTTATTCCCAAGCGTCCCTTGGGATTTGACGGCTAATTTTATGCGTGTTAGAAAGAGTGTGGGCAAGCGATCATTCTGTGCAAGTTTCAAGGCCAGAGCTCTTGTAGAAGCGGAGAAAATCCCCTCTGAATATTGAAACAATAGAAATTTGTTAATGAGCAAAAATGAGCCATTTTTTCAAAAATCCAAGAGTACCCTTTTTAGCTCATTAACCATTTTCTATTGTTTTAATATTCATACGTTTATTCCCAAGCGTCCCTTGGGATTTGACGGCTAATTTTATGCGTGTTAGAAAGAGTGTGGGCAAGCGATCATTCTGTGCAAGTTTCAAGGCCAGAGCTCTTGTAGAAGCGGAGAAAATCCCCTCTGAATATTGAAACAATAGAAATTTGTTAATGAGCAAAAATGAGCCATTTTTTCAAAAATCCAAGAGTACCCTTTTTAGCTCATTAACCATTTTCTATTGTTTTAATATTCATACGTTTATTCCCAAGCGTCCCTTGGGATTTGACGGCTAATTTTATGCGTGTTAGAAAGAGTGTGGGCAAGCGATCATTCTGTGCAAGTTTCAAGGCCAGAGCTCTTGTAGAAGCGGAGAAAATCCCCTCTGAATATTGAAACAATAGAAATTTGTTAATGAGCAAAAATGAGCCATTTTTTCAAAAATCCAAGAGTACCCTTTTTAGCTCATTAACCATTTTCTATTGTTTTAATATTCATACGTTTATTCCCAAGCGTCCCTTGGGATTTGACGGCTAATTTTATGCGTGTTAGAAAGAGTGTGGGCAAGCGATCATTCTGTGCAAGTTTCAAGGCCAGAGCTCTTGTAGAAGCGGAGAAAATCCCCTCTGAATATTGAAACAATAGAAATTTGTTAATGAGCAAAAATGAGCCATTTTTTCAAAAATCCAAGAGTACCCTTTTTAGCTCATTAACCATTTTCTATTGTTTTAATATTCATACGTTTATTCCCAAGCGTCTCTTGGGCGGCTAATTTTATGCGTGTTAGAAAGAGTGTGGGCAAGCGATCATTCTGTGCAAGTTTCAAGGCCAGAGCTCTAGTTTGTAGAAGCGGAGAAAATCCCCTCTGAATATTGAAACAATGGAAAATTGTTAATGAGCAAAATGAGAAAATCCCCTCTAAAATTTTAATGTGTAATTGTTCTGACATGTACGTAAGCTGTAATAAACCCTTTCGAGCCTCCTTAAGGTTTGATTTTGTTATCCAAAACGTTTTATCTAGCATACAGACAATTTTCATGATTTTTTTAATAGCTTGCCATGTTTCTTGTAATATCTATCCTTCATGTATACAGTGTCTCGTGCAAGACTTTTGAAGATTTAAGGTTATTTTCACCAGCGACAGAAATGTTAGTACAGACATACAAAGAATGAACACACTTGTTCTTCTTATGCCGTCTCCGAATGCATTGAAACGGTATAAGCATAGCCACAAGGAAAAAAAACTTCGTCATTTTTCTTGTGTATAGGAAGAAAAACTTGTCACACCTTTTAATCAGTTAAATGATTTTCACTTAATAAAGTTATTGAAGAACCATTGTACAATATAAATAAGAGAGAGAATAAAGAATACAATGAAACTGAAAATAACTTTTATTGTTGTTGACTTCTAATTGTTTATTAAATACAACACAACTCTGAATATTAACAATTCTAAAATATGTTAAATCAAAATATGGAAATTTGAACAGCGTTTAACATGGAAAAACCTTGTACAAGTTGAGTAAATAAAGCAACTGACAATGAAATAATCACATATTTTTAAAGCATTTAATTGAGAATTTGTTTCTCTTCTTGAAAACCTTGTCCATGACAAGTTTTCACGGTACAAATTGCCTATGACTACTACAAATAACACGAGAATTCATTTTAACTTTTCAAACAATCGTAAATCGATTCAGAAATACCTACGTTTTTGGCACTTCATAAATCCACCGCATAAAATTCTCCGCTGTAGGCAAACTTTGTACCGTGTAAAGTACAGATATAGTGCAACCGCAGATATAACAAGCGTACAAAAAGTCAATGAAAACTATTTCTGATCACTAACAAGTAAACGTACTTGAGACAGAAACTAAATGACCCCGATCAACGTGAAAATATTTATGCAAACTGAGAAATGGCCGCAATAACGTAAAGTTCTTGACAACATCCTAATATTTATACTGAGAAATCATGTTTAATATTCTGGAAAAATTAATATATATACATAGCCCAAGCCTAACAGCGTCGCACTTTGAACAAGCTTAACTAAGGTGAAATTTAACTAAGGTGAAACTTAACTAAGGTGAAAGGTTGGAAGCACAAGAATTAAGATTGACAAACGGGCTATTTTCAATTTTAGCAATTCTCAAAAACAGTATTACGCGACCGTCTGCACAGTACATTTTTATAGACCGTATAAAAGTTCACAAAAACAACTTTTCTCTGTCTAGAATAACTAGTACCACTAGTTTCCGAATAAAATACAGTTTATGTTTGTCAAAAATTGCCCGAGAAACTGATTTGGAAATCAAAAATTGCAAAACTACACAAACATATTTGCATAAGGCGATGCGAGTGAAGATAGAACTGTACTATAAAATCAAAGTCTTGTTTTGTTTACATAAAATCGCTTTTCAATCTATCTAATGAATGAACAAACACATAAAAATGGACAACACAATCTTCTTTCGAAAAAATTTATTCAAATCTCCATTAGTTTACGTTTAAAAGCAAAACGCGTACCATTTAATTTTATAGCTCATCGAGTTGAAGCTTTCTTCGATGAAATTCAACAGATCGATACAACTGAATTTAAGCACGTTTTAAAATCAATTCTCCAAAACTAACAATAACACTAATAAAAAGTCACTCACAGATTGATATCAACATATTAAATTCTCATCGAAAACTGTAATCTGTTTTACCTTTAAGTTCCTCGCTTGCTTGGAAATTCAAATCTCCGCTTCTGGTTCTGAAATCCGTAGAAAACATCTCCCGATAAAAACGTAATACATGAAGTTCCTCGAAGCAAGATTTTATCCCTGAAAGCTCGTCTTTTTCCACTAAAGCGGCTTCTCAGTATCCCTTAATTAGTATCCCTGTCTTGAGTAGCAAACCGCGAAAAAATGCAGGAAAATAACGACTTTAATTCTCCGCTAGACACAACAAAACAACTTAAGTGTTTACCGAGCTCACGGCTGTGTGGCCGCGCGAAAAACAAAGCCTTGCCTTTAAGATCCCGGATGTTGTTCAAACACGGTGGGCGGGTCGTGGGCGGACGGACACGCGCCCGCGAAACATTCCGCTAGCCATGACCATGAAAAATGACGGCGATAGGTTCTATGAGTATGGAGCTGCGCAGCCAGGCCTTCGGCCTGGCAAGTGCTCCGCTAAAAATCGAAGCACAATTTAGAACCAGTTCGCAGCCTTAAAACTTTGGAGTGAAATTGATTATTCTCACAGTAATTCAATGCATGCAAACTAACGACCAAATAACGGAAAATTTGATTTTTCGATCGCCAGTTATAAAATAAAAATTGATTAACGATTAACTGTAATCCTGCACTTATTCTCCAAGCAACTGCTTCTTTTTGCTCTATAGAGTCTTTTTTACTCAATTTAGTTGTACATTTGGTGGTATTTAGCGATATAACATAGAAATAATCTAGGCAAAATTTCGTTATTTTAGCGGGGCAGTGACCCTTTAAGGTGGCTCCATGTAGTTATTGGTCAGTCTTCTAAATCAAATATACGCATACACGTAGCTTAAGCTTTTTCCTTTACAGAGAAGTCTAATTTGGCAGTCTTGTCTCGTTACCATGGCAACCAATGGTTGAATTGTTGGGCTTGTTGTTCAAGGCTAGCAATCCTCTCGGTTTTTACACGGTAAATATTCATAAGAAACATTAAGTAAGTCAAATCTAACAAAGCCATAATTTTACGTTTATTGGGTTTGTGTATGTACAAAAATTGTCTTTTTTAGTGATCGAGAATCAAGAAAATCCTACCAATTTGTTACTTTTTGTTAAACTTTTCACATTTAGTGTGCTACACTGTGTAGATTATAGCGCATTTATTCGCTTGTCGCGGGTAGCCCCAAAATCGAAAGATAATTAGGAAAAACTGTTCTTAGCCACGTTTGTTTACCGTTGTTATGGAAACGCTGATTAGCATAAAAAGAGCATCGCCCAAAACTTTCATCCTGGCCTAACATCTGGTGTCAAATTCAAATTCAAATTCAAATTCAAATTCATTGAGCTAAAGTAAGATTATGTATAAGCGCATTCAAAAAGGGAAGTGTGACCCAAAAAAAACTAACTTTTGGAGCCACCTTAAGCAGTTGAAAGAAAGTTCATGCTCATTCTGGTATTGACGTCACAGCCGGCTATCCCCAGTCTTTCTTCCTGCGCGGTATTGTATCCCACCGAAGGTGAAATTTCACGTTTTTAGATAGCTAAAACACGGAGACGAAGATCGATATTGAAAAACCGTTTTTCGACTTTCTTATCATAACACCATGTAGATTTAATCAAGCAAATAAAAACAGTCTGTCATATACACTTTAAGATAAAACTTTCATTATTGATTTTTACTACGAAATTATAAACATTCTTAACTGAAGACGAAAAAACGAAACTGACAAATGAACTACAATTTCCAAAAATCAATCGATTCTTACACTGTAGCCTTAAACTTGACCAACTTACATTTTCAAGGTCGAAATTAAAGAATCTGACCCACCCAGTTTGCATCGCACGCTTCTATTATTGTTACGATACGGCTCTATTCCATATTTGAGCAAGTATATCACCTCTTGCACGAGTGAATTTCTCATCTACAATACAGTATGGACTTTCGGGGCCCCTGAAAATTGCGGATAAACCAACGTAGGCGCGCAATGCAAACTGGGTGGGTCAGATTCTTTAAAAAAAAAACAAAGCAAAAAAAAAAGAAACTGACCTACGACACGATTTAAAACAAAAACAAATGCAGTGACCTTTTTAATTTTACACTGACAAACAAAGAGAATTTTATAAAAACAGAGAAAATCTATTATCAAAAATGGTAAAAAGACAAAATGGCCTTAAATATCCACTGAGAAAGATTTTCATAACATTAAAAGCTTCATTGAAATTAAGGAAAACAAATTGAAGAAAGTTAAGAAATTCTTATAAGTGACAATTAAATCACCGATACTGCGAAAACGTTAAAGTTAAATACAAAACAAAAACTAACTGAAAACTGACGTTATATTTTCACGAATGGTCTTAGCGTATTCTCTCGATTAAACGCTGGGCCCCGAATAAATGCCGGGTCGACAAGGTCGAGTTTAAGTTTAAAAAAATGCATACAAATGGCATTTGATTTTCATTGAGAACAATTGCTTTAAAACTCACTGGTAAGCAAACAAAACTAACACAAAAATAAAAATTAAAACTCCAATTAAAAATTTCACTATCAAATCGCTTTAAATCTTTATCGGAAACAGAAAGGCAAAATTAAGCCTTCAATTCTCAATCATACTTTACCTTGAATCGTAACTGTACCAAAGCGGCCAACAATTTTTACTACGTAAAGATACCATAACGTATAAATCCTTACTAAAAATGATATATACAAATTAAAGCAAAATGGCCTACATTGTTCAGTTAGCAACCTTCGTTAATTTTGTATATAAAAAAATTACCTAAGAGTTTGATTGAAAAACAACTGCAAAAGGCTTACTATTTTCTCTGATGAACTGCTCTGTAATTAAGAAGCCAAAATGTGAACTAAAGACAATAGATGTATTGCTGTGTATTAGCCCTATTCGGCTTGGGCTTTTTTTGAGTTTCTGAGCCTTGGTGGACGAAGTTATTAGGTAATTGGTTATACGGCCGCCATCTTGGATCCGCCATCTTGGATTTCTGAATTTTTTTAAAACCAAAACCAATAAATAAACAAAAGATAAATGACGTAAAATATAAAAGTTATACCAATAAACATTGTTTTTCTTCATTCAAAGGTACAAATACGCAAATTTCAAAAAACAAGGCTGTCAATCTTGTTGCCTTGGAAACATCAAGTCACGTGATCAATAAATTGTCATTCGAAATTATTGCCAGATAAATTTTAGGAAAAGTCACAAAGTTTGATGGCGTTTGAATACATATTAAGTAATGGTCCTAGTAAGAAGTAGGCAACCTAACGGCAGGGAATGCGGAAAGGTGTTAATTGTGATATTGTTGAAACCGTCCACCTCATTGGCTAAAACGTGAAAATCTACCATAACTTAACCAGGTAGTGCATTTATTTCTCTCTAGTTTACTAATTGATTCAACACATAAACATTCAACAATCTAGACATTTCTAGACATGTTTCTAACATGACATATGATGGATACCAGTGATACAATCTTTCCCACAACGTTGCAGGCTTTTAACGATGTTTTGTTTTTGAGGTCATTTTTGAAAACCATATCTTTTATGAAAAAGTTTCCTCAATAAAGATGATTATTATTATTATTATTATTATTATTATTATTATTATTATTATTATTATTATCATTATTTGCTTCTGTGTTGAACAAGTTTGAAATGTGTCACGCGATTCGTTACACCATTTCAGATAAGCCGTGAAAATAAACAAAACCGAACCAGTTCAAAGTTATACAATATTTTAAGATGAGAATTTTGGTGTAATTATAAGACTTTGAAGTTTTTCTCAACATGTTGGTGTGCTGAAGTGGTACACCAAGATTGCCGCATACATCTTAACTTAGATGTAGAGTGAGCGAATGAGTGAGCGAGTGAGTGGCTCATTTGCATATCTGTCATTTGAGTCATTTCACGTGAGTGAAAACCATCTATATGTAATTCAGCTTAGTGGGATATCAACTTCACAAACAATTATTAATTTCTTGCCGAAAAAATGATGCGTTTATTTTCCAAACTTTACTCTCGCTTTCAATGTTATTCATTTGACATGTTATATCGTACTGTACTGCAGTCAAATGGCTGTTGTATGTCATGTTGTAATTATATCGTTATTCAGCAGTGGGCTGCCTGTGCAATTGAGCCCACTATCTTTGGTCAGCGGTATTCTATTAAAGGTGTGTTGTTATAGCCGCCATGTTGAGCTGCGTGCATGTGTTCCTTCACATGAGATTTTGACATATTTCTGGCGACGAGGATAAAGTTTTGCACCGGAATGGCCGCGCTTGGCAAGATAGAGGAGTTTCACACCACTACTGGAAATATAGAGCGCTATCTCGAGCGCTTGGGGCAGTATTTTGTCGCCAACGGGGTGCCAGTCGACTCCGATACGTCACACAAACGTCGGGCGATTTTGATTTCAGTGATAGGTGCAAAGGCCTATGATGTTCTCTCCGACCTCTGCTCACCCGAATCTCCTTCAGCCAAGACGTACACGGAACTCTCGACGATCCTAAAGTCACACTTTGCTTCAAAAAGGCTTGTAATCGCCGAGCGATACAGATTTCATACCTGCTTTCAAGCCTCAGGCGAAACCATGTCTGCATTCGTAGCCAATCTCAAGCACTTGGCGGCCACATGCCATTTTAGAGGACACCTCGATGAGGCACTACGCGACAGGTTTGTCTGCGGAATTCACAGTGAAAAAACGAAACGGAAGCTCCTGACAGCCGACTACAGTTTTGAGCAAGCCCTCAAACTTGCGTTGAGCATCGAGACGGCAGAGAAGGATGTACGCGAGCTCTCCGCCAACAATCCCTCAGGATTCGGTCAACCTGTAAACAAAGTCACAGGCAAACAAGGGCGAAGGTTTAACAAGCGGGAAGTCAAGAAACCCGGTAAATCAGAGGATCAGGAAACCTGTTTAACCTGTGGTAAGACAGGTCACAAACGAGCAAACTGTAGGTATAAATCTTACACCTGTAATTCCTGTAACAAGAAGGGTCACTTGGCTCAGGCATGTCTAAGCAAAGGAACTAAACAAGTCATTGTAGACAAGGAACCTGCAGATGACATTGACTCATTTTCAACTGCACTGTACAAGATTGGGAAACATGGCATAGATGTTTGTCTGGAGTTAGAAGGCATTAGCTTTACCACGGAGCTTGACACCGGTGCTGGTGCATCAGTTATTTCAGAGCAAACCTATCGCCGATATTTCAGGGAAATTCCTCTCAAGTCATGCTCAACCAAACTCCATACCTATACTGGGGAATCCATACAGGTCCATGGACAAATTACTGTAGATGTAAGGTACAAGGACCAATATGCAAGTCTTCCTTTGGTCGTTGTTCAAGGGACGGGCCCCTCTCTTTTGGGCAGAGATTGGCTTTCAGTTTTACAGCTAGACTGGGGGGGGGGGGGGGGGGCATTTTGAACCTCAGTGGAGCAAAACTCAGTGGAGCAAGTTCTGAACTCTCTCACCACGAGAAACTTCGCACGATAATTGATGCCCATTCAGAGCTTTTCCAGTCGGAGTTGGGCACAATCAAGGGTGTCACAGACAAGCTGGAAATGAAGGAAGGGTCAACTCCCAAATTTTTGCAAAGCCCGTCCAGTCCCCTACTCGCTGCTCGAAGCAGTTAACGAAGAGTATGATCACCTTGAGCGGCAAGGCATCGTAAAGAAGGTAGAGTTCAGTGAGTGGGCGACGCCCATGGTCCACATTCCCAAGTCTGATGGCACCACGCGCTCATGTGGGGATTACGCAATCACAGTCAACCCCCAGTTGAATGCCCCGCACTATCCCATTCCCTTACCGGCGGAGGTCTTCCACAAGTTAAGGGGTGGGCAGTTATTCACAAAATTGGATCTCAAGAATGCATACCAACAACTCTTGATTGACGAGGAAAGTCTCCCCTACGTTACGATTAACACCCACAGAGGCCTTTATCGTTACAAGAGGCTTCTTTGGAATCGCGTCTAGCCCCGCCCTGTTCCAGAAAACAATTGACACTATTCTCCAAGGTCTAGACCATGTTGCCAGTATCCAGGATGACATATTGGTAACAGGATCCAATGACACTGAACATCTTCAGAATCTTGAGAAGGTTCTCCAGCGGCTCAAGGAGTATGGTTTGCGGCTCAAACTTGAGAAATGCAAGTTCATGGAGAAATCAGTTGTTTACATGGGATGTGTTATCTCGCAAGAGGGAATCGCACCCACTGCAGATAAGGTTGAAGCACTGAAGCACGCTCCCAGACCCGAGAATGTCTCTCAACTAAGGTCCTTTTTGGGTATGGTCAATTACCATGGCAAATGGATCCCAAACCTAAGCTCCATCCTGCACCCTTTAAACGAACTCCTGCAAAAGGGACAGACATTTCATTGGTCCAAGGAATGTGAACATGCATTTCAACAAGCTAAGAGCTCTCTAACTTCAGACAAGGTCCTGGTGCACTACAATCCTGACCTACCCCTAGCTTTGGAATGTGATGCCAGCCCATACGGCATTGGAGCTGTCATCTCTCATAGGCTAGCTGATGGCACAGAGAAGCCAATAGCATATGCATCCAGATCTTTAAGTCAAGCAGAGCGTAACTACAGCCAGATTGAAAAGGAAGGTCTAGCAATAATATTTGGAGTGACTAAGTTCTACATGTACGTTTATGCGAGGGAATTCATTCTGTATACTGACCATCGTCCCTTGCTCAGGATTTTTGCTCCAGATTCAGCGACACCAGTACTCGCGGCAGCCAGACTCCAACGCTGGTCCCTACTCCTGTCATCTTACCAATACAAGATAGAGTACCGTTCCTCATCTGCTATTGCCAATGCCGATGCTCTGTCACGACTACCCCTAGGGTACCGCAAGGATGCAAGTGTCGAAGAGCACATTTACAAGGTAGCAGCACAAGCCATTGAGAGGCTTCCGGTTTCAGCACAGCGCATCGCCACGGAGTCGGCACATGACAAGACGCTGTCCAAAGCCCTCACACAGGAGGGGTGGCACATGTCACAATGTGAGGATCCAGAATTGAAGCCTTACTTCAGTCGCAAGTATGAGCTCTCCGTTGAGCAAGGATGTCTCATGTGGGGATTTCGTGTCATCATTCCCACAACCCTGAGGCAACGAGTTTTAGATGAGTTGCATTGGGCACACCCAGGAGTGTCAAGAATGAAGGCCATGGCTCGTGGTCACTTCTGGTGGCCGAACCTTGACGACGATATATCGGAGATGGCTCGTTCATGTGATGATTGCAATCGGGTCCGAGCCAACCCACCTAGTGCGCCATTACGACCGTGGATCTGGCCCTCCAGACCCTGGCAGCGTATACACGTAGACTTCGCTACCTACAACAATCAGCATTTCCTCATCGTGGTCGACGCCTATTCCAAGTGGCCAGAAGTGTTTGGTCCAATGAGAACAAGTAATGCAGACGCTACAATATCTGCCTTGCGCAGTGTCTTCTCAAGATACGGCATTTCTGAACAGGTTGTGAGCGACCGTGGACCACCATTCCAGTCAAACTATGAGAAATTTTGATAATGCTTTAACTGTAACATCACTTGAAAGGCAGACAATTTACCTACTATTTAAGTTAAAACTCTATCTAAGCAAGTGATATTTCAAAGCAACACATCTTCATACAAATGTACAAAATCCTCATGTAGAGGGATTACTGTACAGGAAAATAAAACTGAAAGTTACTAACATCGGAGAAACTAAATGAACAAGTGATAACAGTGGCTCTCTCTATAATTCGTGGCTTGTTACGTCTGATGAAAACCCTACGATAGCAGGCAAAATGTAATAGGAAAGGACGACAAAAATTACACGTCAACACAATTGATACTTAACACAGAAAACATACCTTAATTTGTTTCCAAGAAATTCATTTTGATTACTGCTATTTGTAATCCCTAATATGCCATAAATCGGACAAAATGGCTGAGACTTTTTTCCTGAGACAAAAAGTGGCACACGATATACAAGATAACATTATTAAAAACGAAAAAAGAAACCCTTACAGTTCAATTTCCCGCTGAGAAATCGTTTGCAACCTGAAAACCTATACTGGAAACGAACAAACCACCTTGAGTTGCACACATGCCCTAACGGCTTTTACTGAGAAGTTTTTGAAAACATCCACAAAAAATACAGTCTTTCACTGAAAATTGACATATTAAATGGGCAGAATGACTTACAATTTTGACCAAAAACTAGAAAAATAGGTTCGCAACGCGTACATGTGTCTACCCAAAGGTCATTCATTTTATTTGTTTGGTTTATTGGTTTATTCCAGGCAATTCTTAAGCACAACGCATTTTTTGGACTTTTTTTTACATCCATAGGTATGCTTGAGAGCAGTAAATAGCCTGATATTCCCACTTGGAAAATGATCGAGTGTTATCTAACTCCTACTCACTCTTGATGAAAACCATGAAACAATGTTTTACCAATTTGCCTCAATTTTAGCGTCCTTGTTAACGACACACTAGGGGCCGACATTGTAAGACGGTCAAATGTTATAAGATTTTGAATTTGTGAATCTACTTTAACATTTATCCTTAAAGTTGAAATAACCTAACTGTTCCTTGGGTATTTGTATAGTTTTTTTCTGTTAACGAGAAATGTATGGATGAAACAATGCAGTTATTCGATTTCGAGGTTTCATTCTCTTTGTGCTATCATTTATCATTTGCCGGTGTACTGGAATTTGTTCGTTAAACCGCGCGGCGAAGTTTGTTATATTTGTGTTGCACTGTATATCGACTGAACTAAGAAAATTAAGTTCGAACTTGGCGGCGATAAAAAAATAAGGTAATGTTTGAGCTGCGCTTAAATAAAACTAGTTTCTCTACCTCTTTCTTTGTTTAAGTTCGTTGTCTTTCTTTCTTCCTTGCTTGATTCTGGCATTTATAGTTTCCTTGTTTCCTGCATAGTAATAGAACAAAATTATATCAATAAATGCCAAGTTTTGAATATCAAAAAAGTGGACGCGAATTTTTTTTTATCAACTGAGTAATAACTAAGGTAATTCGGCCATCTTGAAAAGATTCAAACGCTGACGTTTCATGCGCCAGCCCTTTGTCAGAGGGAATCACAAAGGGTAGTCTCCCACGTAGCCGTAATTTGTCTCGTAACGCAACGCTCCTCCCCACTAACGTTGCGTGACGAGACAAATAACGGCTGTGTGGGAGACTTCACAAAGGGCTGACGCTTCACAAATAGAATGGAATGGACTGCGCGGAATAACAAAGGGCTAGCGCTCAAAACATTACCTTTTGAATCTTCTTCTAGCGGCTAATTCACCTTACAACTCAGTTTACATTCATTTTTTTAACCCCCCACTATAGAAGTTACGGATTAAACTTAGGGACGAACCATTATTTTTTTGACGGGGGGGGGGGTTGTAAAATTTTCGCATGCAAACATTTTTTTTATATGCTGCACCTGCTGCAAACAATTTATTCTGCGTCTCCGTCCAACTGCTATACTTCCAGCAAACAATGTTTTTTTTATTTTTTCCTTGCATACAACTTATTTCAGTGTTTATAGCCTCCGCAAACAATTTATTTAAAAATTTTCCACCCCCCGCCCCCCACCCCGTCAAAAAAATAATGGTCCGTCCCTTATCAATCAACTCACCTCTTTAAAAATTATCATGTCGAAGTTGACGGAAACTCTGCCACGATTTCTCTATTCTGTGTTTAACCTAATAAAAGAAAACATAAGTAAACACGTAAGTAAACGTATCACGTAAGTAAACGTATTCGCTGGGTAATGTTTCCATCTAACTAAAGAATCGTAGGCCGGAAGTTAAACGAGACCAAAGCCTCCACCCACACCCTCCCTGGTCCAAACTTCTTTCGAGGGAGATTTTTTCCTGATCTCATAACACTGACATTTACTGGGACAAAAGAGATGGTCCTTTTTTACCCATTTAATTTTTCAAAAATACGACTAGCCTCTCTTATTTCTTCCAGGGATAGTCGCGAGGGCGAAATACCCACGCGAATAGTGCCTACTCGTTGGAGGCGATTCTAGGCGCAGGCGGAGAGTTGTCGTCTAGTTTTTAACACAGGGAAAGTCGTGGGTGAATCACGACTCTTCGCAACAGGCGATTTAGTTCGCGCACTTGCGTGTTTTGCTCGCTCAGTTATACCCGAGAGTCATATGAAACTATTCGTTGTCTTTTTCAGACACGAACCCATAAGACGGGTCTTTCTGCATGTACCGGTACCCATGA
The DNA here is from genome assembly GCA_022457155.1 of Cladopsammia gracilis. Taxonomy (NCBI): domain Eukaryota; kingdom Metazoa; phylum Cnidaria; class Anthozoa; order Scleractinia; family Dendrophylliidae; genus Cladopsammia; species Cladopsammia gracilis. Next base: position 1,031,157 of record JAJGOT010000110.1, read on the forward strand.
ACCACTCATTGTCTTCTATTGTTTGTGAGGTATTGTATTTTTGGTCTTGTTTTGCATTTGTATTATTGTCGTTCTTTGTTCCTTTTGTTTTACGTAATATGTGTTCCGGTACATGCAGAATCTACCCATAAAACCTACATCTAATCATAAATGCTCTTCTATATTTTACCTCTTGAAACAATTCATGAAGAGGTTGGTGGTGTCTGCTACATTTTACCATTCCACGTCTCTTTGATATTGACCTGGAGAGAGAGAGAGATGAATTATTATTATTAAAGCGGACTGGGAACAAAAATGTCTCAACTTTAAATTTCGGGGCCATTGCCGGCATACAACCCAACCTCTCCAGTCAAATCAGAAATTCCATCTCTCCCTCTCACATCGTTAAAATTTTGCAGTGCATCCTCTCCCGAGCTTCGCGAGGTTCTGCGAGACACGTATTTCTAGTTATTATTACTATTTTGTGATGAAATTCAACAATAAAAAGTCAAGACGTTTCGACCTCTCCGAGGTCATTTTCAAGTAATTAATAAATAAGAAAAAAATAGTGTAAACTAATAATTTGTCGTGATTTGAATCTCATTGTTTGTTTTAATTAGCGTTGGCTTCAGTTCTTTGATAAAAAGCATTTCAAAAATAAGACAGTCAAATTTGTTTTGGCACTACTTTCTTAAAGCTTAAAGCTGGGCTACTGTTACATTACCACAGCCACGTGGACGAGAGATATAAACGGTCACTAGCTGTTGAATACCATGCTTAACCGTGCGTTTAAGCTCTCATCTAAGTGGTCTCAATTCATATACAACACAAAACGGTTATTTACTATACACTCGATTATTTAAAATTTTAGTTGTATACTAACTTTATAACATCGTATAGCGTCCATGTAGTGTAAATTGACCAGAATAAAATTGCTATATCGCGTTACTCTATGTACCTCTCTCAAACCACATACAACAGTTATATCAGTAATGCACACGTGGTTAAGAAGCAATTGTTTAATATGGTGGCTGAAATTTTAGTTGTAAACTAATACAGTCGAAGCTCTCTTAACGGACACTCTCGTAAGCGGACAGCTCTACTTACGGCCGCCTTGTTTGAAACCCCGTTTTAACTCCCATACAAACTCTGTATTTTTACATTCTCGTAAGCGGACATTCCCGTAAGTGGCCGCGGACACTTTCAGAGATTACGACTTAGACTTTTTCTTTGTTTTTAAGCTCCGGTAAGCGGACACCCCAAAGAAAATCCTATTAACAACCTCTGTATCTTGTTTTTATCAATCAACTTCACATCGCCGTTCGTCACAATTCTTCTTAATTCTATTTCTATAAATGTAATTAGTTCTTGTATTTCGAATATTTTTGTCAATTATTGTTGTAATTAACATTTATATGGAGGTCCCTCATGAAAACCACCCATGGGTGATGTGGTTTCCTCCTTAAATAAATTACTTACTTACTTACTTACTTACTTACACAATCATTTACAGTAATTACAGTGTGTACCATATTTCAGTGTTTGTTTTGTCGTCATCCACGTCCGGTTACATTTCGAAACACCACTTATATGCATATGCCCTGGAATTACAACGTTGTCAGCACAACACTAACACACTAACCAGACTAATATAAACTGAAGCCTCACTGAAAGACACAGGTCGTAAACATTTTAAACTGTATCACTACTTTTTGTTGAGGCTGTTAATGTTGAATATGTCGATGTTCGTTGCAATTATAATTTGTTGTTTTTAAAAATCACTAAGGGAAAGTCCTAGTACTGCAGTATACACTGTAATACTGTTCAGTTATCGTCATTATATCGTAGGGTTGTACAGTATAGGGCGCAATAAAACAAAAATGTCATTTAATACGGCGGTATTTTTTTGTATTTCCAATACAGTACTGTATTTATTGTTAGCTGGGCAAGCTCCCGTAAGCGGCCATCTATCCCCTACACCTCTAGTGGCCGCTTACGAGAACCATTCTCGTAAGCGGCCAGCTCCAGTTACGGACACTTTTTTTGCGTTCCGAGGGTGTCCGCTTACGAGAGCTTCCACTGTAGTCATTTTTAGCGTCGAGTGTAAACAAAACCAACCGACCGTTTAAGCCATTGCTTGAAAACAACCCCTCAATAAATGCTACAAGAAAACTATTTAACAATAAAATATTTTTCTTACCTAAAGTATGTAGTTTGAGAAGACGTTTTAAAGTTATCGTCATTCATCGACGTGTTGACAAAATAGATCTTCGCTTCAGAAAATGTTGTGGTCTGTATACTGGGGCAGACGACTTTGTTCCTCATCTCGAACAACATTGAAGTTTCGTTTGCAATCTAGAATTATCTGTCAACATGAATATAACTCCTTCGGCCTCCTTCGGCCTCCTTCGGCCTCCTTCTCTTTCGTCGTGGTGAAGGTGCCAAGAACAAAATGAATAATGAATTGTTAATTAATCTATACATTTGCAATTCAAATAAGAATTTGTTTTTCAAACATTTTCCACAGTTCTAGGTGGAAGCAATTGTTCTTGGAAATAATCAGTTACCGTTAAAATTGACCTTTTAGCTGTATTCACAAACTAAGCATGGTCTCACAAACTAAGCATGGTCTCACAAGACTTGTTTTAAGTAGCCAACAGTTTATATCTGTACGAAAACAGCCGCATTTCCTTGTTCTTAGATGCTTTCACTGGAGAGGGGAGAGGCATTAACGTTTATGAATTGTCTCCCTTTCCATCCAAACTTACCGAGAAATAGGTTCTTACCTTTTAATTAATTCGGCTATTTTTTTTTTTTTTGATAAAGGAAGCATCATAGATTTTTAATTAATTACTGATATTCACAATGAAGACGTGAAGAAGTTAAAAAAGTGAGTTTAATACTTAAGAGAAATTCAGGAATATACATATACTCCAGCTACCTTTCGCGCAACGCACTTTTAGAACGAGAAAACTACTTGTACCCCATTTACCTTTCGCGCAACACGCTTTTAGAACGAGCAAAATACTTTTACTCCATTTACCCTTCGCGCGACAACACGCTTTTAGAACAAGGAATATGCATGGACTCCATTAACCTTTCGCCCAACACGCTTTCAGGACGATCGAGGACTATATTTTAAAGATATTCATGTCAGTCCATTTATGTTTCGTTTAATACCTGGGTAAAAAAGTAGACTTTGCGAGACACCATCACGACAGAAACTGAAATTGCTATATCGAGTCAGTCTATGTACCTCTCTCAAACCACTGATATACAACGATTATATCAGTAATGCACACGTGATATAGTAGGATCGCAACCGTGGACAGCTGTTTCGTTGTTACTAACTAATAAAGATTTTTGTTGTTGTTGTTGTTTTTATTGCAACTCCTCAGCACGGTGTTGCGAACTAAAAGACGCCCGCGACACTCCCTGTTCCCCGGAACACGTGATGTGGCAACGCGTGATTCGGGTGACAAGTGAGTACATAGTGCGGAACCTGATATGGTGAACGGATCATTGTGTAATCTATTCGCGGGGCGCTGGCGTTCTTGCGGGCGTCTTTTAGTTCGCAACACCGTGCTTAAGACTTGCAATAACAACGAAACAGCTGTCCACGTCCACGGTTGCGATCCTACTTTATCGATTTCTGTCGTGGTGTCTCTCAAAGTTTACTTTTTTACGTACATTCAGATCAGCCCTGCAGTTCATAAATTTGTACTAATGAGATGCATTTTTCGGATCGACAACTCTTCTTTCGGTTCGTGAATGATATTCTCCATTCGTATGACCAATCTCGTTGCCAGGGTCTCTCATCTTCCCGCCCCCTGGAGCGGGAAGAGGAGAGATCCTGGGAACGAGGTTACCATGGGCCTCTCAATGTCGTTCCCAGGATCTCTCACTGGCATGTGTCCCTGATGAGATGCAATTTTCGGGTCGAGAACTGCACTTCACTTTCGGCGCTCGATTTGAGCGAGTAAGCCTGAAACAAAGAGCATGAAAAAATCAATTTAACTTTCTATTTTAATTCCATTTGCAGTTTGCAAAATAAGCGTATTCAGTTTACAAATAAGAAAGCATCTCAGCGTGACATTGTCTGAAACAAGACACTACATAATACCCTGGGAATAGTTAGCAAGTCCCGGGGGGGACTACACAAATATTTGGGTGGGGGTGTGCAACATGCTTCTTGAGACCCTTACCCAAATTGAGACCAAAATATGATTTTCTGTACCCTATTTCAGACTTGATACCCTACACTGTATTTCAGATCAGAAGATACATGATCACAGCTGAACCAGGACCCAGAAACTGTTGGGCTAGTATCCCCCCCATTATAAGATAAGTAGTGCCTGCCAGAAAACCCCTCCTTTTTCCGTTTTACATTCCTTGTGATAACAAAATTGTCATTGGCTTATAGCTCCCCTTAGGAATTTGTCACCTTGATAAAATGTCAGACAGTAAGTTTGAGACTATGGACATTTTAATCCTGCAAACAAAACATGCACTGCTATCAGGAGCGGATTTAGGGGGACCGTGCCATGGGGTGCCGCGCCCCCCCCCTTCTTTGCCTGGGATTATTATGCCCCGAACCCCCCTGGATCCTGATAGTCGCTTATGTGCCCATGTTGTCACTATCAAAATTGCTCCGGCCCCCTCTTTATACTTTTCCTGGATCCGCCCCTGGCCATGTTATTTACAAGTAATTGGGAGGGAGGGGGTGATGAAAAAAATAGGTTCTTTCTGGCAGGCAGCCCTCTTTCATCTGGGCACCCTCAAAATTGCACCCTACACATATACTGGCCCATACCCTCAAGTGCTTGCCATATGCAGCTCTTAAGTAAATCAACATAATGGAAGCCTTCACATACATTTCAGATAAATTTATTTCATAATATTTCTTAAGAAAAATTGTAGCAAGCACAATTTTTTAACAATGTGCCCTTCCTCGGTATAATAAAAATATATTTTTTCTCTATAAATTTTACAATACAAATTGAAACCAACATACAAAATTTATATACCCAAACTAAGCATAATGTCTATAAATTATTTTTGGGTACAACTACATGTATGTGTACAAGACATGTGTACAATAAACAGTTGCTAACCAGCAACATTAAAAACAGAGCATTTTGCTGTTCAACGTTCCATTTGTACATCAGTGGAAAACCTCTAGAATTTTGACTGCAGCATAGTTAAAAGGTCTACACATGGTTGAAGGTTGCTGTCCTGTTCACATGCTGTTTCCATCCTAAAAATAGAGGTTCAAAACTTAGTTCAGGGACACTTTTAACAGAAAAAAGAAAGCCATGCAGTCCAGTGGGCCACATAATTACAGCACTCCAAGCTGCCACCATGGTTGCCATGGTGAGTGAAAACAAATTGGCAACTGAATTATCAGCGAAGGTCGCCATTTGGTGACCAAAGGATTTAAGCTCAAAACAATAAACTCAATAAAGTTGACTTTTACATTTTATCGATTTTTAATTGAATCATTACAATGAAAATCAAAGAAATATAACCATGTTTTTCTCCTGTATAAGGTTAATGATGAAGTGTCTTGTGTTAATGAAATGACAATTTTGGGCGACCATTTTAAAAATATAGGTCGCCAAAAGGCGACTTGTTGAAAAAATGAGCTTGGAGTGCTGAATTAAAGTATAGCCTGGTTTTCATAATTATGTCAGGAAAATCCAAGATGATCAGGGATGTTGCTGTTTCCTGACCATCCCAGATTTTGCCATATATGCACTGTATCTGTTGGGAAAATCAACCACTTGTTGCATTTACACTGTATCACTGAAAACTTTTCTTGCCAAAATGAAGTCTAGTGAAGGACCAACAACAGACAAACAACGTTTTGGCAAGTTTGGTTGCGGTCAAAAAAAGCATCACTAAACTCTAGAAGTTATTGGTTTAAGCCTTTTAATAAAACAATAAAAAAATACACAACTACGTTTCTTACATAATGACCAGTCTGTCCCAAAATTGACCTGATTTCAAGCAATTTTAATGTCAAAGCCAAATCTCACTTGTGGTACCTTCACTTGCAACCCTTTAATTACACTAATCATCTCTAAATACCGCTACTACTGAAAGGGATAGTTTCACGATTCGGTGCATGTGCACAGAATAAAATGCTGTATTCGGTTTCCTACCAATTTTATCAGTTAAAAACCACCCACATTTACTTCAATAATCACATACTATAATTAGTTCAAACAAAGCAAAGGATGACCAAAATTCACAGAAAATTTCAACGGTTTCCACTGACAAAGTCAACACTGAATAAAACCTTTGACCTGAAGGATTTATTCTATGCTCTGGTAGCTTTCATGGCGCACATGGGTATGTATAATCATCCATTCAATCAACTGACTGACTGCGTTTTGAATGACTGACTGTGTTTTTCAAACATTTCATGGGGCATGTGAAGGGTAGAGACTATGGATATTAAATTTCCTGGAAGATCTCATTCTGAGTCCAGGTTACTCTGATAGACAAAACAGGTACAGGCATTGCTAGTGACAAAACCAGTTTTTTTCTCCAGTTCCATGTACTTCAAATATTAGTGACATATCCTGCCAAGCTTACCTTTCTAATAAATCTTCGCATTTTTCTTGAGTAAGACTGCTCTTTAGCTTTGTTAGAGCCTTTTTACATTGAACAGCCAATGTTTTGAAGCACTGTTCTTTGCTCTTGTTGTGTGATGGATTGTCCCAGTTAGGCATGCCATCCACATATGACCAAGCCATCAGAACATAGCTGAGCGATGATTCCCATAGCTGTGAATTTATCAGTGTTTGTCCTTGGCTTACACACTCTTTCTGCAATTAGGAATGAAAAGATATTTAATACACTCGACCCTCATGTGTGACCACTTCTCACAAGCAACCAGTTACCTGGTGTGGGTTTGGGAAAACAGATGGTTAAAGGTCATGAATTTGAATGATTTGGAATTGTGCATGCACTCACCTACAGTGTAAGTCTGCTTAGTTAAATTTTTGTTCAAGCAAAATAAAAACGCCCTGAGTAATCTTATCTAGAGTGCTAATAAAATTTTATTCACTAGAAGACTGAAGGAGTTCAAAGATTTGCGAGACAGCACAACAAACAAATAAATATGAAAGTATTGAAACATAATGTTTCAACCTCATTCCCAAGGTCCTCTCCTATCTTTGCCTTGTTTGCATGTTCAGATTTCAACATGGCTTCTGATGTTGAAACTGCAGAGGGGCCATGTGAATTACAACTGTACACAATATACTTTTTCGTACATATATGTATATTAATTTTTGAAAAAAAAAGTAAAGACCTTCTTTATGAATTAACCAATTATAATCGACAATCATTTGATTGAGATAACCTTATTCTTTTTGATGATCGATTATGAAATCATGTCCGATTCCCAACACTAATATAATAGCAGTACATGTACAGTATGCTTATACAAATGGAGTAACACTGTAAATGCACTTATCAGTCACCATCCCAAGGGTAACCGGGAAACATAGGCAGGCATCCAGGGGAATTTGTGTTGATAGATTTTAAAAGATTCAGAGTAGGGAATTGTACTTTAACTAAAACAACCTCATCCCGGTGCCTTCTCTGCTTTCCAAATGGTATGGCATGCATATAAACCACTGTTCAAGGTTGCCAAAATACTACAAGAATGTGGAGTATTTTGTCATTGGACACAAGATAAAATGCCGTCTTCGGTGGTTATTTTCAATGATTCCCAGTCGAATGTGTTTTACTGCAATCTGGAACTCTCAAGCGGCACTAAGTTATGTCATCATGCTTCATACAATGAAATACTCTTGTAGTTACTAGCATGTCTAGGGGTTTCTACACCAGCTAAGGCCGCCCCCCTTTTTTTACCGCCGTCCGACTGAGAAATGAAGTGTTGGTGGTTCAACTCTTTTTTGCTTTTCTCAGCTGAGTTTAACCATGATTTCAATCTTTTCTTCCTCCATTGCCGCCATGTTGATTTTGTTACCACGTCTCGTCGTTTCCAGGCTCCACAGCAATGATGCTTGGATACCGGGCCTCCTAGTATTATTTGCTCCTGAATTTTTTAAGGGGTCTTTTTTTTTAATCTGACTGACCGACCCAAAATTAGGAAACTCATTCGATGGTAAATGGAGAAAAAAAAAAGGGGACGGACTAAACTATAGAATACCCGGCCACTTATTTGCCTGAATATGAATGATTTCTTTTGTTAATATTTCCATATGCCTTATTTTAGAAAACATTCATGGATATGTAAATAAGTGACCAGGTATTCTACAATCACTACCAAATGACTTTCTTGTGACACTGTTGGATTTCAATATCACACCAAGCATAAATTTTCGAAAATTCTTCAAATTTGTACTACGGTAAAGTTTGAAGGGGTGAAAAAAACTGATACAGAAACGCGTTTTGAAGAACAGGAAGATTTGTTAAGTCTTGCTGTAAGTAATGTTTAAACTTCAACAGAAGTGCTAAATAGGTTAAAAAATGCCTACCTTGAAAGCAGCGAGATGCGTATTGACGCGGCGATAACAGAATGCGTCCCTCGATGAACCGTGCCGCGTGTACGGGAAGGATTTGTAGATATTTCTTTGTAAATAATTCAGCTTGTCTTCCAGTTCTGTGAGATCAGGCTCTGGGATAAGACTTCGAAGCTCCTTTGAAGGAAACAAAAAGGTTTTGCTGAGCAAGAAAATATTTTAAAAAGCTTGAAATCTGCATAACAATATATCGCATGTAGATGCTATTGTTGTCAATGGCGTCTCACATGTTTAAAGCTGTTTGCAAGGTACCGTTTGCAATGTTGTGGTCATATTTTGAACGTTTAAAACAAATAATCACCTGCTCAAGGTCTGGATGTCTTTCTGTCACAAGAGTATTCACCAAATCTACCAGCTGTGCTTTGGATAGGCCGTTTAGCGTCACTGAAAGCGCGGGTGATGCAACTCCAGCGTTTCGCGCGCTCCCTCCAAAACGAAGCCGTTTTCGTTTCTGAACATTTCCTTTCGGCCGGGGCGCGCTATCAGGGGTCATAAACACCGAATTCGCCTCTCCTTCTGCTTCACTTTCGCTCTTGTTGCTCGTGTCCTCATCGTTGCTGCTATTTTCAAGTGTTTCGGAGAATCTTTGCATGGCGGCCTGCTTCGCTGTTCGCTTCCTTCGCGAGCTCGGAGCGGCGAAAGAAACGAAAATGTCCCTCTCCGGCGAACTCTCGTGGCTGTTCGGCGACATATTCGAGCTAAAATTTGTGATGTCTTTCATTGCACACATGATCAGGCGCCAAAACGTGGAATATTTGATAGAAAACGAAGAAAGAAGTCCGTTCTGCAAGCGAAACAACTTGTGAATGAAGATATTTTACCGCGCAAGGACAGAAAACAAAGCGAATTTGCGCGCCAAGAGATCCAGGGATGTGATTGGTAGATTGTGGCCTCGTTTTCACAAGGGAGAATATTGGAAATGGAAATCGCAGGAATTGGAACGAAGGAATGGAGTTTACTCATGGTTTTCTTTTATTATTTTTTAAGTGCCTACAGCAACAAATTACTTGATTAAATGCTTTTAATCGGGTACACGGTAAAACTTAGGTAGTTTTAAAGCCATTTTGAAAAGGAATAGACATTGCGCGAAAGAACAATTGAAGAGGTGTATTTCTAACGGGGGAGGGTGTGATCACAGATAAAAAAAAAATTAAATTCAAACAAATGAAATTGAAAGCTTTTTCAAGCTCATAGCCTGGCAAAAATTTCGCGACAGATCAGATATAATAGTGAATATTTGTTGTTCATTAGCATATCCTACCAGCTTTGGCGTTGTTGTTTAATACTGACCTTTGTGGTTTGGTTTTTACAGTTTAGTCATAACCAGTATATCTTTTAAAGATCCGGCTACACCTCTCGTATGAAATTAGGGGAGGTTCTTGATAGACTTGTCTGACTGGTTTCCACTAGCAACGTAACCATAAGGATAAGCAGAAGCGGAAGCATAAAACCCATAGTTTTCTTGCAGGCGTTTTTTTCTTCTTGCGGCTTTTACTGCGCCTTTCAATAACATGCGGAATTTGAAATTCAAATCTCCACCAACGGTTGCGTTGTTCCCTGCCGTCAATCATAATTAATACGAAAGCCAACGGACCATGTAAAAGAGAAACAAACAAAACGGATAGAAATCTACCAATCATAATGCACGGACGTGACTTTTTGAACTCATTGAAGTGAAGATCTGTTTCCTGTGAGGTAAGCTAAGATGATTGACGGCAGTGTAAAACGCAACTGTTGGTGGAAATTTGAATTCCAAATTCCGCATGTTATTGAAAGGCGCAGTAAAAGGCCATTATGCTCAGTCAGTACGGAAATATTTTCCCTGTAGATAATTATGATCGAGAGATGGTGTCGTCACCCCACGAGCAGAGGTTATCTTTTCTCCTCATGTACCGGCGTGCGCAAAATAACATTACTTTTCAAAGTCTTTTCCCACGCCGATAAATAGGGCGAAAAAACCACTACTCGCAGGGTATGGTTTCGTGCAATTTATAATCGAATCTCGCGGAATATCGTAAGCCGCGCGCGCGCAAAAGTAACGGTTCAAAACAAACGAACAACTGATCTGAGCTTGAATAAATGATCACAGAGATGAAGGCTGCTAAAAATACCAAGAAAAACGCTCCCAGTAAGTTAAACGTTTTTCCTCACCTGTAACAAGGAGTGGTTCAGATTTGTTTGGCATTTTGCCTCCAGTTATTAAATGCAAATTAGTTCTTTGTTTAATTTCAGCTAACAGGCGCGTTCAAAAGTCCAAGAAAGCTGAAAATGTAAAGGAAACCAACGGCAGTTCGAAATCTTCGCTACAATCAAACTCAAGAAAAGCCAGTACCACTGCTCCACTTCAAGGCTCTTCAAGTGCTGTACAAACAGCTGCAGGTGAGAAAAAATATCGTTGGCTCCGATAACGGACATTTCGCCTCTATGAGAACTCGCCCACAACCGTGACTAAAATACTTGATCATGCCAAGCCTATAAAGCCTGAAAAAATAGGTCAGCGATCGTCGCAATCATATGGAGAAATAGCGACAACAATCAGCGATCGTAGCGATCTATGGAAACCGGTCAACGCAACGATCCTAAACCTTTTTCGATACAGCAATCGTAGCAATCGCAGCGATCGCAACGATCATGTACAAACCAGGCGTAAGTATTAGCTTTAATATACTGTCAATCTCCAAATGTTGAAAACCGAAGTTATCCACCCCACACAATAAAAGCCCGTTTTTAAAAAACTCAGAAGTTGTAGGGAGGCTGTTCAAACAGTTTCAACTATCGCTCCAACATATTAAAAGAATTCATTGCGAGGAACTTTGAAAGCCTAAGGCCCGGTTCAGACGCCGAACTTTTCATGAGCCGAACCTAATACCTTGAATTAAGTACATGAAAAGTTCGGCGTCTGAATCAGTTAAGAACGGCTATTAGAATTAGGAACGGCTGAGCCGTTCTTTTCGCCTGGCTCAGCCGGGAATTTCGGCTTTGGAACGGCCTTGATTCAGACGCCGAACTTTTCATGAGCCGAACCTAATGCATAAATTATTATAGCGACTGGTGCGTGTTCTGACATCTTTGCCTGAAAATCGCTGACCTTTCGATTTGTTTCTCGTCAAACTGAATTAAGTTCGGCTAATTAAGTTCGGCGTCTGAATCAACAGGCGTACTTTTGTTAATTTGGGTCGGTCCAAATTCGAATTAAGTTCGGCTCATGAAAAGTTCGGCGTCTGAACCGGGCCTAAGGTATACAAATATTGAATTAAATGTCAGTTTAAAATTCCAAAGGCTTCAACGCGATCCAAAATTTTCCAGAACATATAGGAAATGTTGGAGTGATGTTGGATGAAAGTTTGAACCAATTTATATTTGTTGAAACACGCTTCCAGCATTTTTCAACACTTCCCAACAGTCTTCATGGCCAACCAACTCAACTCAACCAACTCAACCGCAAGAAGAATGGAGAGGACTAAGAGAAAAACAAAGAATGGCAGTTTTGATTTCTTGACCGCCTGTCACGAAATCAAATTTGATGAACTGTAATCCACTTCCATCCTTGTAATCCTGCACTTTATCTTCAAACTACTGCTTCTGTTTTGCTCTATAGAATATTTGTATCCAATTAAGTTGTATATTTGGTGGCATTTGAGGATAACATGAAAATTAGATAAGCCGCGACCGTGTCCCGTTAACTTTTTTCATCTAAATTATCCTTTCTTTTTACACAGATGAGCGCCGCCTTAGAAAGCTCAAAGTGTTTCTCAAAAGCGTCTCATACAATGGCTGCGAGGGGGCAAACCTGCCAAACCTGAATGACCTGTATGTTGATCAGCTGCTGGTGGACGAATTCCCATGCCAAGAGCTCTCGAAAAACGAGGAGTTTAAGTGCAACCCCACGCCATTTGTCATAGCGAGCTGTTTTAACAGAAATCAAGTAACGGATAACAATGGTAAAGGAAATAAAGCAGCGAGGAGAACGCCAAGGAAACAAAATTCTACTCCGAGAAAACGAAATCCCCAGAATAGCGACTCACCAAAAACAGCGAAACAAGACTCACCACGACAGCCATGTAAACCATCGACGCTGCAACAACTGAAATCGCCGCTTAGTGCAGAAAAGACAAATCCTGTCAGAAGACTTTTTACGGAAAAACAAAGTGATAAGTTAGAGCATGTTTCACCGAAAAAGGAAGAAAAGTTAACTAAGAAATATTTGCCAGTAAAATCCGATGAGAAGAAAACAATGCGCCAAAAATAGGTGGCACTTCGCAAAGCAACCAAAGGACAATAAATACATGGATTTGATAGTTATTTTCGATTTTATTTTACACACTGTCTTTATTCTTTAAAAAGACATTAGACCCTAACGTGTTCAAGTATCTATCTTAGAATAACTTTGTGTTTCGATAGGTTTGGAATATTCAAACTTTCTTTAGCATAAATAGTATGTACAATAAAAACCCTTTAAACACGAAAACGATTTAAAGGGACAGCATCCTGGCTGAAATATCGTGTTTTCATCGGATGATTATGACCAGAAGCTTATTATAGAGCCGTTTTCAATTGAGTGTCGTAAAACCAAAACGGTAGTTTCTTGGTGTTGCGGATGGTGTGATCACCAAATGACGTAAAACAAAAGATTCAAAATACACTGAACAATACCCACACCACAACACAAAAGCTAACCAACAATGGCTTCGCAACACCAAGAAACACCCACCAAAACCAAAGTAATTACTCTGACCAATCACAGAACTCGCAGACAATCCGATGAACCAATCAGAACTCGAAGCAAATACATGCAGCCGGCACCAAGCGCGGGAAAAACGCGTGGGAGCAAGTCACGATTGGTTTGGATTTTACTTCTGATTGGTTGAGAAAATGGCACGAGATGTTTTAGCCAATCAAAAAAAGGCACCGATGCAAAACCAAAGCAATCAAGAAATTACTTTCAACACTCAATTGAAAACCCCTCTTACACCAGATAAATATCAAATATCTTATTCGGTGTTTCCTCAGATAATACGCTCGCATTTTAACCACACTTAATTTCCGCCAAAACGCCGAATAATTTTACGGCTCACGAAAGCATCAGAGTCGTCCAAAATAATCCCAGAAACCCTCGCGCCAACCTTTTTGACGTTGGAGCCTGGGGAGAATTGTGCAGGATGACGGAGATGATCAAGGCGATGATTCAGTCATGTTCTGAAAATCAGGAAGCCATGAAGAAACCTTTTTCCTCATCTGTGTTCTTCTAATTTCTCTGTCTCGTTCTAATCTTTTCATGGGTATGTATTTCTTCCAATATATCATTGCTAGTTTCTTCAATCGCCTGCAAATAGGAAGGAAATGATCAGCAATAGAAAAGCAAAGGCTCCTATTAGCCAACACATGAATACGAAACAACCTTCAGACCCTCCCCTCTCCCCTCTCTTAGGTGTTTAACCTCCACCGACCCCCACCTCCTGCGTCAATTTCCCTACCTTCCCTTCCCTCCAACGCCGTCCCATGGGTAAGGCAGGTGACCATTACATATTGCGGGCTCAATGTTAACAGCCGATCGATTAGTATATTTCCCGCCTATGCTATGACTCGTTCAACACTTCGCGTCTTCAGGAGTTAAAAAGAGAGCGGGAGAGAGGGAAGGGAAGGGAAGGGAAGGGAAGGGAAGGGAAGGGAAGGGAAGGGAAGGGAAGGGAAGGGAAGGGAAGGGAAGGGAAGCTCTGCAAAAAGGGGGGTCGGGAGAAAAGGGGGCTTGAATATGTCACATACTGTAGAAACAGCAAAAACGCAACGGAACTGTAACCGCGGGAAACCGAGAACCGGGGAATTCAGTCATGTCCCAAGCCTTCTCCTTCATGTCTCTTCGAGTTTGGAGGTGTCGTCATTAAGTCACACTCGAATCACTTTTCTTCCGAGAAGGGAGAAACTGCTAGTCATAGAAAGGAAATCGAGAAACCAGGAATCAAAGACGAGATATCAGTTTTGACCGCAGTGGGAATCGATCGTGCGGGCAACGAAACCCTCGTTTCAGGCTTCGCGCGGACAACAAAGCAAGAGAGAGAAGGCCTAGGCACTAGTATACCACATTACCATTCATCGTGCTCTTCAGCTCTCTTCTCTTTCTCCCATAACATGATTTGTTCTTCTGTTACAAAATCCTGCCAGTATCTGAAGTATTTTTTCACGAGGTAAACTGAGCAGTAATCTTCTGCTACAAGCTGCAGTCTGACTGCATGTTGACCATACTACAAGTAAAAAACAAAAAAAATCACATTTTTACGATAGACCGAGCCAATCGGACGAGCCAATCACGAAAGCAACCTCGACAAGACTGGAGCGAGCGAACGAGCTGAGAGGAAACTGGAGGCTCAGCTCGTATCACTTTCACTCGCTCGGTCTATCGCCGATGACGTGATTTGCTCGCCTGCCCGACTATCCAGAGAGGGACAGCTAGCAGTCTGTGTTTGTATCTTAAGCAATTGCAAAGAAAGCATTAACCCTTTCACTCCAAGAGTCAATTGTGAAGATATGTAGTGTAGTTTTAACTTTTTAGTCTGTGGACCAAATCCTATTGTGTGACCATTCAAAATAAACCGCTTCGGTATTTTACATGGTACAATTTGTTTTCCAGTATTTTACAAAATGAAATTTGGGATTTTCTTGAATTTTAATTTTTAGCACTCTTAGGAGTGAAAGGGTTAAAAACGGAACGGAATTCGGACCACGTTAGGCAATTCTATGTTTCAGATAGCGGAGAGCGAAGAATACGTGGCGCGCGAAGATGCTGAATCTCATCTTCCCATTTTCCGCGCCTTTATGTCGTCCGCTCGCGCTTGGAACAGGCTATGATCAATTGGTTGTGACTAGAATGGATACTTCAAAATCAGGTTGGAGACTACCTCGGACACTTATTGAGAATTACATAACGTAATCAATCAATTTTTAAGTATAAAAAAGAAAATCTAAAATCCCCACTCAGGATTGAACCTGTGACCTCAGCTAGGCTTAGGCTTACATAGCCTACCGTACTGGAGTACCACCTAGCTTCTCGGGTTGTTTAGGCCTAAATTTAACTACATAAACTGCTAACCCCAACCTCAACTGCAAGCTAACGAGTTACTCCGTTATATAAGTCTCAATAAGGCGTCCATGGTGGTCCAACCTGATTTTGGAGTATCCATTCTAGTCACCACCATGATCAATTGCAACAAGATACTCAACAAACAAGTTACCACGTGTGTTGTCCTATATCGTGTTTTCATGATTATGGCAGGAGCTTTACTTTGTTGTTTTCTCATGTTAATTAGCACTATTGTTATTTAAGCTCTACCGGGATTACAAAATTGATGTCACAAAGGAAAAAACTAAACGAATTCTGGTAGTTGCAGAAAAAATGACACCATCGTGAAAATCGCCTCTTTTAAAAGCAAAATGGAAATCAAAAGTTATTCTAACCTTTCTCCACTGTTTCCACATTCTACGTAACAAAATCCTGTTGTACAACAACTCTGAGGCCTTTTCTCTCTCCTCCTTAACTCGCCTCGTGAATTCCAACCACGGATACAAACAACAACTTTGCAACACTCGGTTGTGATGTAATGTGGCACGTGACATGTTCTCTTGCGTCATCAGTACCAGACGTTTCCATGGTAAAAGACCAAACTTTGTGAGTAGCGTGGTGGTATAGTGCTGCGTTGCCATGGTAATTTGTAGACGGTTATGCTCCACCTGACGTTGTTTTTCGAGCTCACGCTGTGAAAAGAAAATTGAATATTTCAGTGGTTGCGTTGCGGAAACAATTGTTGGTTAGCTATTGTGTTGTTGTGTAGGTATTGTTTATCGTATTTTGAATGAAAATCAAAACTCAAAATGAAAACTCGAAGCAAATACATGGAGCAGGCGCCAAACGCGGGAAAACGCGTGCGACCAAGTCACAATTGGTTATGGGTTTACTTCTGATTGGTTAATAAAGTGGCGCGAAATATTTTAGCCAATCACAACGCGAACAAATGCAAAACCAAAGCAATTGCGAAATTACTTTAAATTGAAAACCGCTCTCAAGGGACAGTTTCCCACAGGGTGAAGCTCAGACCGCGTGGGCGTCCTGTGCTACTTAACCTTTAAACTTTCTGGCACTGGAGAAAGTTAATGTTTCTTACCTCTCTAGTGATGCGTTTCTCCTCTTTTCTCTTTCGCAAAATCTCCTGTTTTTCGGCCAACAGTTCCGCTTCTTTTCTTTCTTGTTCCTTTTTAAGAAATGCCTGTTGCACGATAACAGAACTTATTAGGAAGAAAACTGGAGTAAATCACTGTTAAAAAGAAACCACAGTTAATAGAACAAACTGGTTATGAAACTCAGTCAGTCCTTTGTTATATGTTTTTGTTCTCCATTTCTTTTGTTCATTTGCCTTGACCCTGCACAAAACACAAAAGACCGATCGAGTGATTGCTTTAAGGCTGGTTTTCACTAGCGCATAAGCACAAGCATAAGCATAAGAGATCCAGAAGAAAGTGAGAACTCCCACGACATAAGCATAAGCATAAGCACAAGAAGAACGAACACGTTCCATTCTTCTTGTGCTTATGCTATGCTTGTGTCACATTTATGTCAAGTGAGAACGGGGATGAAATAAGCACAAGCATAAGCACAAGGCGGTCAACCAAATCATCCGCCATCCTTGATTCAGATCTCACAGCCGAGGAAAGCTGGTATCGAGAATTTCGTTCATACTGCGCTTGCGTATGTCTTTATGCTTATGTTCTGGCGTTCTTACTTGCTTATGCTTGTGCTTGTGCTTATGCGCTAGTGAGAACCAGCCTTTAATTCGTTCAACGCTATTCACGAGTTAAAAATTAAGTAAATAAGAAGCAAAGGACCGCGAACAAAAATGCTGCTGGTGTACGTAGGATCTGTAACAGATCTAGTAAGCAAAATATAGAGATAAAATCAAAATAAATCAAGGCTGATACCATGTAGAACATTTAACGAGACAAAGACATGATAGAGCCTAAACTGAAAGCCAAACAGCTGTCCACGGTTGCATTTTGTAAAGTATCAGCCTTGCTTTATTTTGATTTTAAAAATGAAGTGGCTGTAAAGTGATTTCCAATATCTATCCTTAAACCATTTGCGTGAAATTACAATTTCAAATGAAAACAAACAGATGTTTTCGTACCAGTTTTTCTTCGTCAGCTTTTCTCTTCTTCTCGTCGAGCGCTTTCTTTCGGTTCATGCGTTCCTTAGCACGTTCCTCCATTGCTTAAAAAAATGTTGCTACGTTAGCAACTGACTGAGAATAATACAGGAAATGTAGGGCGAAAAGACAAGTCTATGAGCGAAGCGAGGGGCAAGGCGAGGGTGGTGAAAAAAGGAATTGCGAAATGACTTTCGATACTCAATTAGTAACCAATGTAACAGCAGAGGATAGAACTTGAACGAATTTCCAAACCAGAAAAACGACAAGTTCGATAAAAGCCACAGGTATTAAACTTGCACTATGTCTGAGGCGTCAGCCGTCTCCTCGTTCTAACCCTTCCCCCCTCATACCTGTGACAAAGGAAGGAGGGGACGGTGATGAGACAGCCGTTACTCCAGAGATGAAACTTACCCAGATGTAGCGTTTTAGTGGTAGGCTTTTGCGACTTAACAACAGGCTCTCTTGACGTGAATTTACTGCGTGCGGTAGACGTATTACCGTCCCACAATGCACTGAGCTCTGAACGCTCTGTTACAACCATCTCCTTAGATTGACTGTCTTGTGAATCAAGTCCGTCTTCAGATTTACTTTTAGGTAACCCCGGCTTCTCTTTCTTATCGACAGGTTTCGTTTTGTCCCTAGCTTGCGCAGCAGAATAAAGGACTTCAACATTCTCTACTTCGCTGTAACTACGCTGTCTTTGTGACCTAATTTTCGTCTCCTTTTCAGTTCTGGTGTGTTTCTTCAAATTCTCCTTTGTTTGTGTATTGGCCCAAGCTGGTTTACACGATGGCGGTTTATTGTTGATTGCCACATTTCTTGATGGAGTTTCCTCTAAAGGTTTCTCTGCCCTGGTGGAATGCTTATGCGGTACTGTCCTCACGGGGTGGGAGAAAATTTCGTCCTACAAAAATGGTATAGGTTATCTACACTGTTTACAGCCCCCTATTTTCCAGTGTGTTCGTCGCCTGCGAGCAAACTCTCGAGCTGGGGGCAGGGTTTTTTTTTTGGGGGGGGGGGGGGGGGGGAGGGCGGAGAGAGGGGGGGCGGGGGTTGGAGGAGGGGAAGGCAACCCCCGCCCCGAGAGCTTGCTCGCAGACTAGTGTGTCCGTAGCCTAATGGTGGGTGAAAAGCGAAGTATATTTTGTACTCTCCGAAGTTTTTATCGCGCACTGACATTCAAGATGGCGGCTAAACGAATCGAACGATCGAACTCGACGAACACACGGGAAATTAGTAGACTGTAAACAGTCTATAAGTTAGCAGGGAGACTTCATAAGGCAAACTACCATACCGATACAAACAACAACAACAACAATGACTACATAATACGGAATAATATTAACGAAATCAATCAATCAATCAATCAATCAACACCTTTATTTAAGTGTCAAGCTTATAATAGCAGTTTACAGAAACCACTGATTGGAACACTATAGAGCAGTTTTCAATTGAGTGTCGTAAAACCAAAACCAAAGTAATTACTCTGACCAATCACAGCAGTCGTAAACAATCCAATGAACCAATCAGAGCTCGAAGCAATTACATGTCGGCGGCGCCAAGCGCGGGAAAACGCGTGCGAGCAAGTCACGATTGGTTTTGGTTTTACTTCTGATTGGTCGAGAAAGTGGCGCGAGATTTTTTAGCCAATCACAAAGCGTAGCAATGCAAAACCAAAGCAATTGTGTAATTACTTTCGACACTCCGCAATTGAAAACTGTTCTAACACAATAATGAAATAAATAATATTTGCCACCAGCAAACTAGCTAAAAGAGCTATTCTAGGCGGGACAAATTAAATACTAACGGGTGATTCAGTGATTAATGTAGCTTATCTGCAGAGTTATGAATTTTAACTAATCAAGGGATGGATGAGTTGAGTTCATAGGTGCGATAAAGTTGCTAATCGTATCAATAACAAAATGGTCATCCGCGCGCCTATTTCTCACGTAATTGGCGCGTGGTCACGTGGGTGTCCAATTACAGCTATCCAATTACAACTTTTGTAATTGGATAGCTGTAATTGGACACCTACGTTGCGCGCGCGTCAATCAGTTACACTTGAATGGGTTCTTTTTTGCTGTTTTCCTTCTACTTTCAAACTGATAGAAAATATCCTAGACGTTTTTAGTACAAAAGAGTCGACATAGACTTTTTAATCTCGAATTTGGTTATTGATGCGATTAATTAGTAATTGAACTTCGTGTCGTACAATTCAGGGGGAATCGTGCTCGTAATTTCAAATTGTCCTCGCGCTACGCGCTCGGCCGATTTGAAATTACTCGCCCGATAACTCCCTGAATTGTACTCCACTCAGTCCAATTACTATTACTAATTTTGAAACGATCTGATTATGGTCAGTATTTGAATAACTTCAACAATATAGTCGTTGGCTTTCTGAAGAATTTCAGAGAGTAATTCTTTGATTTGGTGTTTAAATATTGGTTTCTTGTTTCCTTAGAGAAGAAACTTGCTCTACATTGTCTTTCTTCACCCATGTGTATAAACGGGTACAGGCGACATAATGCTGGGAGTAACCCTGCGATGAATTAGTATCCCATCCATTGGGAGCAGCAATATTTCTAGTTGGTTCATGCCACAGAAACCGGGTTAAGCTTCAGCCGAGTGGGCATCCTGTGCCACTGAAACCGGGTCAAACTCCAGCCGAGTGGGTCGCCTGTGGCTCGCGATCGTGTGCGACTTTACCTTACCTACTAAGATATATTTACCTAAATCACATCCCATAGAAATCTTACCACTTTCCTTGCAGTACTCGAGCTCTGTTCAGCAACATCATCTTCAATATCCCGTAATTCTAAGCCCAAGCTAGTACTTCCACCTCGCTCGCTCCACAGCCTGCCAGTCGCTGCTGCTTCTAATAACGCCGCCATCTTCTGCGTCTTCCTGTTGTGTTCCTCCCTGAGCTGTTTCTCATCCTGTTCTCGTTTGACGAACAGTTGCCATGCCCGGAGGCAGCGTGACAACAGGTGATGACGGTGAAAAGTAAATGAAAGCTGCTCTTTTCTGCGAATTAAAAGCAGAAGAAAATTTGTAACCCTTTTACCCTCCTTAGCCGGTTAAACTTTTGACGTAATGCGGCTTTAGCTTTTCTTTTTTTATAAATTAATTCCTTAAAAGTGGCTTCTGCTATCTTTAGCTCTTTTGTTGGTAAAGCATCGCGCAGGATACAACGTGGTCTTCGCGCACGGAATGTGTCCAATATTGACGAGCTCATACGTTCTGTCAAAGCAGGTTGGTATCTTCACGATCTGTACAATTTCAGGCAATTATAGCAAACTGACAGTTTACTAATGCATAATTATTTTTAACACTTCTAAATGACAATTTCTTTACGTTTTTGAAATTCTGCAATTTCTTTTTTCAGAACTTATGAAATAAACGCCGACGCGACGTCGGCAGTGTTCAAGATATCGCCTTATGTACTGTCTTTAATTCCTTTTCTAAATGCACTCTGAAATTATTATAACAGTAATTATGTTGATGTTCTTGGGCGTAAAATATGTTTTTGACCCTTCTCGGAGCTCAAAAACATATTTACGCCCGCGAACATCAACTTTATTGTATCAACTGCAAATTAGAAATGAAAGACTAACCTGCGCTTTTCTTTCATTTCCATGGCAACAGCTTGTGCTTCCCTATCAGATCTGATGTGGTTAATATAAGCTCTCCATGCATTCCACGCCCGCAGTTTTGCGCGCCAGTCAGACATGGCACGTGCCTTGCCAACCTTAATTCTCTGAGAGGCGACAACGGAATACCAAGCTGAAAAGTACCTTTGAACGAGCTGAAACATACAGTTGAAGTTCTCGTGAGCAGTTGTAAATCCAGGGAATGGGGCCCAGGGAGGGAAGGGAGCTTGTAATTGCACAGTTTTGCCGAGAATTAAAACGGAGCGAGGGTGGTCACTGAGGAGAGTTGGTTGCCTACTATTAGAGAGATCGCAAGCAGAACTTCAACTGTACTGCTGTTTATTATGCTGTACAAGATGATTCTAACTTTTAAGTCTGTAGATGAAATCCTAAAGAGTGACCATTCAAATGAAAAATACTGAGCAGTACTTTCCTGTGGTGCTGTTTATTATGCTGTACAAGGTGGTTCTAACTTTTGAGTCTGTGGATGAAATCCTAAAGTGTGACCATTCTAATAAAAGCTGTTGAGCAGTATTTTCCTTTGGTACTGTTTATTATGCTGTACAAGGTGGTTCTAACTTTTGAGTCTATGGATGAAATTCTAAAGAGTGACCATTCAAATGAAAGCTACTGAGCAGTACTTTCCTGTGGTATTGTTTATTATGCTGTACAATGTGGCTCTAACTTTTGAGTCTGTGGATGAAATCCTAAAGTGTGACCATTCAAATGAAAGCTATTGAGCAGTACTTTCCTGTGGTGCTGTTTATTATGCTGTACAATGTGGCTCTAACTTTTGAGTCTGTGAATGAATTCCTAAAGTGTGACCATTCAAATGAAAGCTACTGAGCAGTACTTTCCATCGAAACTATTTATTACGCTGTACAAGGTGAAAGCTGACAGAGAAGTACTGTTCTGTGGTGCTGTTCATTTTGCTTTATGAGGTGTTTTTAATATTTGAATCTGTGGATTATATCACAAACTGAGCGTGAAGATTATTTATTTCATAGCATTGTTTACCCTGAGATTGTTGCCGGCCTCTTCAGCAGCCTTTTTCTCCATCTGCTCCAGAAGCATTCTTCTCATTTCTTCTTTCTGTTCAAACTCATTTCTCTGCTTCTCCTCTTTCCTTCTTTGCTCTTCTTCAAGGTACTGCCGTGCGAGAAACTCTGCATCCTGATCCTTACGTCTTTCACTAGAGCAAAAAAGGTTTTAGTGAGGACAGCTTCGCCATAACTTGAGATTAAGAGCGTTTTTGAATTGAGTGTCGAAAGTTGTTTTGCAATTACTTTAGTTTTGGATTGCTACGCTTTGTGATTGGTTGAAAAACTTGCGCCACGTTCTCAACCAATCAAAAGTGAAGCAACTTACTCGCTCGCGTTTTCCCGCACTTGGCGCCGGCTACACGTATTTTATCTTAGTTCTGATTGGTTCATTGCATTGTCTGTGTCTGTTGTGATTGGCCAGAATAGAGCAGTTTTCAATTGAGTGTGAAAAATAATTACACAATTTCTTTTGTTTTTCATTGCTACGCTTTGTGATTGGCTAAAAGATCTCGCGCCACTTTCTCGACCAATCAGAAGTAAAACCAAAACCAATCGTGACTTGCTCGCACGCGTTTTCCCGCGCTTGGCGCCGCCGACATGTAATTGCTTCGAGCTCTAATTGGTTCATTGGATTTTTTACGACTGCTGTGATTGGTCAGAGTAATTACTTTGGTTTTGGTTTTGCAACACTCGTTTGAAAAGCGCTCTAAAAAAAGATTCTTTGTAAGATTTTGGCATCCAAACCAATCCCATAAATCAGATAAATGTATTGTCAGTCATCAAGAAGCCATTATCCAAGTCTTAACCAGCGAAACTTCTTAATTAAACTTCCTTTTTATTTCATTATTACAGAGCTTCAGTGGGGAGAAGCCACGACACTAATTTTAAAGTTAATGAAAACATTTGTTTTCTGACAAACGTTGACATGAATCAGCTTGATAGGAACCAAAACGTTTGTTAGAATGTCTTTCTTTTCTTCATCTGGAGCTACAAAATACTGAGTAAGTCACTCATCTTTAGTACCAAATTTTTTAGTAACAAATGTTCAAACGAGTTTAATTTATATTTTTCTTTACCTCAGATTTATCATCATATTCTGAGACAAAAAAAATAAAAACCAAACTGGTTTGAAAATTTTCAAACGAAAACAAAATTTTGAACCACACTGAACATATACCTTTCCAGTTTTTCTCTTGCAGCTCTTCTTTCCCCCTCCATAGCTCGACGGATCTTAGCCATTTCCTTGTTGATGTCTTCTTCCTCTCGCTTGAGGCGTGCTTGTTGTTCCTTCTCTTCTCTGATCAGCTGCTGACGAGCTTCTGCTTCAGCTTGTTTACGAGCTGTACGCTCCTTTCTTTTCTTATCCAACTCCTTTTGTCTTGCCTCGCTTTTCTCTTTCACCTGTTAGAAGCAGGCAAGAAAATCATTCACTTAACCCTTAAACTCCCGAGAATACCAAAGATAAAAATTCATATAAAATCGTAAAATCTCAAATTTCATTTTGTAAAATATTGACAAACAAATGCGGGTAACATACAAAAGTTATGCTGAAGAGGTTTCATGTGAATGGTCACACCATAGGACTATATCGAGAGACTCAAAAGTTGGAACTACAGTACACTACGTGTCTCCAGAAAGTTATGAGAATTAAAGACATGATTATCCAAGACGAATTCTCTTGATATTTTAATAAATTCTCTCCACTAATGCTATAAAAAAACGTTTTGGGACAAGAAAGGAGAATTTATTTGTATTTCCATGTTGGGAATCAAAAGGGTTAAATATTATTGTCTCATGATGTAACTTAACCTTAAAGCAACACTGTCCCGGCTGATATTATCGTGTTTTCATGATTATCGTCAGGAGCTTGCACGCGCTCTTCAAGCCAGTCAGCTGACAGCACGTGCAGAGTTTTGAGAAAAACAACAAACGTGCCGCCTATTCAGCGATTATTTTATTTTGCTCGGCGTGGATCGCGAAAGTGTTGTTTTTCATGTTAAAATCAAACAATTTATTGTTCGTAAAAATGTTTGTTGAATCAATAGATAATTTATAGAACCATTGAAGAAATACACTGCCTTTTTGGTCGTTTTTGTCTTTGGATCGAGAACCCAGTCAAATCTAACGCATGCGCAGTTGACCAAAAAATTGTGACTGGATATTTTAGCGACTTTCCTTGCAAATGTGCTGATTTCTACGAAACCACTCGTTAGAATTTCACGAAATTTGGCACAATAATAGTTCCGAATATAGCGAACTCACCTGCCATCAGAAATTTGAAATCTAACAGAGGGGATTCTTACAAAACGCAAACATATTAAACCACAAATAACGGAAGATCCCTCTGTTAAAATTACATGAGACCAGTGTTAACATGCGAATATTTTTACGAGTTTACTGAAGACAAATGACGGACAAAAATTTAACAACTGGATTTTCTGAAAATAAACGAAACCAAATATTGCAGGCTGATTTACAATCCACCGTGTTGCCATGGCAACACCCTGAAAGCTCAACAAAAATATCAGAATATATAGCTTGTTGCTTAATCGTATGCCTCGCCAATTTTGGATGCCCAGACGTTAGTAGTTTTAAAATGATAATAAAGGACGCATAGGTACAGTGAAACTGTGTTTAGTCACCTTAAGCTTACTTTATTAATTAAACTGAAATTGGAAAAAAAAAATGATTGCCAAAAGTGATAGAAGCAAAGAAATATGAACTAAACAGACAAAATAACGGCTAGAAAAGTCAAAATTTCACAAGAATGGCAAGTTTGATTTCTTGACCGCCTGTCAATAAATCAAATTTCATGAACTGTAATCCACTTCAATCCTTGCAATCCTGCTCTTTATCTCCGAACTACTGCTTTTGTTTTGCTCTATAGAATCACTTTATCCAACTAAGTTGTATATTTGGTGGCATTTGGAGATATAACGTGGAAGTGAGCTCAGCTAAATATTATTTTGCAATTTCGGCAGGACAGTTTCCCTTTTAAAGGGTGCATTTATTGGATACCTTAAGTAAACAATTCTGCAGATTTCAGCTTCAAAACTCAATTATTAAAACAGCAAAAATTTATCTTTATTGGCCACAGCACCTGTTTATGCCTGAGTTCCATCTTAGGTCTTGGGTCTTTTCGCTGTTTGTTACCATCAAAACCCAAGTCATTCAAGATGTCTTTCTCGACAACTTCCTTGTCCAGCATGTCACGTAAAATTTGCTGTACTGATATCTCATCATTGAGGTCATCATCGTATTCTGGACCTAACAGGGGATGACCAAAGAAAAAATAATCCCAAAGACTCAATAGTGCCTTACTTAATTACTAAACATTATCAAAGGCTTGAGAAAAAAAGAAGTGTTCAGCTTGCATTATTCATTGTAGTACAGTTCTTAAATGTCATCTGGTGACAAGTTCCAAATGTTCTAAAATGCACGAAGTCATAAACTATATGGGCCACGTTATGCGAAAAGGGCCCGGATGACATATTTTCTCGATTTTGAGTTTTCAGCTTTTTTGCCCACTTCAATCCCTAAATAATATGATCGAAGTGAAAAAAGTTCAGAAATAAAAATTTAAACCATAAAAAATGTGCCTTAATGAATGCACATACCGAAAGGCTTCCACCATTTTGAGCAACTGATTTTAAATGCAAATTACTCAAAATCACGTGTCATGTCATCTGGGCCCTTTTTGTGTAACATGGCTCGTATATCAGTTTGGTTGCAGAAAAATTACAAATGTTTGTCTAATCGTAATATTTCTATTTTTTTGTGTGTGTTTTAGAGGGATTAAATGTACATGTAATTAACCATATTTTTCCTTAAAACAATAACACACTTAAATTACATTCTCCATGTGGATCCTCTTAATACGGATACCTTCGGTGTCCATATTAACAGGGTTTGACTGTATGAAATTAAATGAAGTCATCATTTGTGTGCATGACAGCCTCTGCGCTATAGCTGTAGTACACTTTTTAAAGTGAAACAATTTACAACAGAGCAGGTTTCCTTCAGACACAACCAATGGCCATGAAAAGTGAAATAACATATTACTTTAAAACTTTATAGCTTACTCATAATATTAAGAGATGGACTGCTGTTGCCATGGCTGTTCATTGATGTCCAGTCATGTGACTGTAGTAGGTCATCACCATAGCGATCTCCAGTAACAGAGTTTCTGGCTAATTCTTCCAAAGGTTTGCTTTTCTGAGCCCATTTCTCCTCTTTAAATTGCACTTCTAAGTTAAAATCATCATGCTTCTTTTCATGCAGCCAGGAATCTAATAAATCTTGAGCTGCAAAACACAATAAACAAACAATCAAAGGCTCCTATGTATATGAGCCAACTCGCAAATACAAAACTAAATAAATCTTGTGCTGCAAAACACAATAAACAAACAATCAAAGGCTCCTATGTATATGAGCCAACTCGCAAATACAAAACTAAATAAAAGATTCTGCATACATGTACCTTCAGACCCTCCCCACTCCTAGGCATTTTGCTACATCAACCCCCACCCCCACCCCCTGCATCCAACTCCCCACCCTCCCCTCCCTCCAACACCATCCCCATGAATAAGGCTCCTACATGTATGGGTCAACTCATGAATATGAGTATATTTTGCTACATCAACCCCCCACCCTCTGCATCCAATTCCCCACCCTCCCCTCCCTCCAATGCCATCCCCATAAGTAAGGCAGGTGTGCAGTAAATATTGCAGGCTCAATGTTTACAGCCAATTGAGTGAGTGAGTGAAATTTCTACCCAAATGTTACAACTCATTTAACACTATGCATATTCGTGAGTTAAAAACAAATAAAAAACACAAAATGTCATTGTTGGCAACTGACTGCACTAAAGATGATTGGCGATTCAAAGTTTGAACATGACCAAAGAACAACATGGTAGCCTATACATGTAGATCTTGAGTTTATGCCAACCTATTTTTGTTGTGTAGCCAGCAACCTCAAAGCTTAAAGGCACACCCTCACAAAGGTGCATGTGCCAGTTTATGAATTTAAACTTGAAAAGGTTCAGCCTGAATTTTTCAAGTGGAAGTGTCAATTATTTTTTTCAAAATGGCATTGACTAGTGCAGAGATGCCAACCTATGGAGATTAAAAATAGGGAGTTTTTTCCAGTGGTGAAATCCCCCCCCGCCCCCCCCCCCCCCCCCCCCCGAGGTGTGAATCGCGAATCGCAAGCATCAAGGGAGGTCCGGACATTTTTTTGGCTTTGCCCTCTAAAGGTACCATTTTCTGCAGACCTGAGACCCAAAAAGCGTTTGTGAAGTTAAGATATTATCCAGGAGTCTCCCGGATACTGAACGAATCTCCTGGTCTCCCGTACAGGTCACCAAATCTCCCGGATAAAAGTAACTTTGGATCTTTTCTCTACAATAGGCTACGATTATAACCCAAATCAGTCCCAAACCCAAAAATAATTTAGTCTTTCGTCATGTCTTAACTTCAAAAAGGCTTTTCGGGTCTCAGGAATGCACTTTTAGAGGTTAAAGCAAAAAAACATTTCAGACCCCATTAGATGCACGTGACTATATCGCTCGATTCACGCCTTTGGTGGGAAAAAATCGCACCCTCAGAAAAATCTCCCATTTTCAATCTCCAGAGGTTGGCATCTCTGCTAGTGGTGGTGGTCACATTGGAAAACAAAAAAACTCAGGGCCAAAAAAGATATTTAGTAAGCCAAATAAATAAGAAAGAGTGGGTAAAATCAGAAGTGAGCCTGGTCCATGCATGTGAATCTGTGTTTTGTATTGCTTTGCTTTAAAAGTGAAATGAATGGCTCTAACTTATGCGCTGAACACTTTACCTTCAACTAAGGCATCATCATCGACATGGACTTGTTCCAGAACACTTTGATAATTGTTTCCAAACACTTCCCTGGCAGCTTCACTTGAGGCTCTCTCTACTCTCTAGAGGATTAACAAACAAAATGATTAACAAAATGATTTATTTAACATTAAATATCTCACTTTAAATTTCACTCCTCGTAAACTTAATTCTTTCTCTGTAGCTTCTATAAGCCAACATATTTCTTGAATAGCTGTGTTAAGTAAGGTTTTGTTGTTGTTGTCGTGTATTTGTTTGTTTGAGTGTTTAAGAATAACTACATTAATATGATTTAGGTTTAGTCATGGGTTAAGAGCTAGGGCAATAATAATTCTGCAGCCTGCTTTTATCTTTTTCTCACACCATATTTTCCCTTTTATGTATATGTTGTAGTTCAATTTTATCCTGGTTCAATTTTTATTTGCCATTGTTCATTTCTATGTTGAGGTATATGATAAAGAATTTAAAACAAAGGAAAATCAAAATTGAACCAAGGATAAAATTGAACTACAATATATATAAATATACTGTATACTGTGGTTCTAAAATTGAAAAATTTTCAAGCCAGCTGTTTGATTTTTGTTTTTCTAAGTATCAGATTATGTTAATGAACCTGGGATAAAGGAAAATAAAAATTACCACTGAAGAAAAATTTGAACCACAACATATATCTCCTCCAGTACAGCTGCTCTTTTGTTCCTAAAACAGTCGGGACATGGAACTTACTCCCCTCTAATGCTACCATAGCACCAAATTTGCAAACTTACTTGCGGAGGATTTAAAACACTACCTTCCGACCATTCATCCTAGACATTAGCATCAGCTAAATTAGGATTACTTATTATAAGAATTAAGAAAAGACTTTTCGATGACAGCTTAGTAAAGCAGAGACCAGCAAAAACCGCCGTTCGAAAAAATCGAAGTCGCTGATCGCGAAGATTAATCGATCGCGAAGCCATTGTCAAGGTTACTAGAATAATTAAGCTTCCGCTAAAAGAATTAACGTTTTATATTATTAACGTACGACATTTCACTAAATTACCTTAATCCAGTCTTGCACGCCACACCTTCCACATTGCTGTTAAAAATACGACAAACAAACTAAGCGATGAAGATGAAATGGAAATTTTGGAACTAAACAACCACAGAAAGCTTTGCAGCTACAATGTATTAATTCCTTTACCGTCTTCGGATTTGTCTGTCTGTTCCATTTGAACAGATTCTGTTTCGCTCCAGCCATTATAGTTTGTTTCGGCCTTTAAATAAAAAGACATTTGACGTCCACAGACCGACAAAATTGGATGGTATTTTGAAAGACAAATTTCTCAAACCATCCGCCATCTTGAAAATACCCATCATGCATTATTTACCTAACTCGGGTTCATTCTTCACTCTTCCACTCCGTTGCGTTTTCCCGGAACACTGGCACGAGTAGTACCCGCAAAATGAGTGAGGTGCGGGACTGTGGAAAATTGGTTCTATTCTTTTCAATTCTTTTTTGAACGAGGCATTGAGACAATAAGCTCTA
Source organism: Cladopsammia gracilis (assembly GCA_022457155.1). Taxonomy (NCBI): domain Eukaryota; kingdom Metazoa; phylum Cnidaria; class Anthozoa; order Scleractinia; family Dendrophylliidae; genus Cladopsammia; species Cladopsammia gracilis. The sequence goes on from JAJGOT010000110.1 coordinate 1,060,967, forward strand.
TTCTTATTCAATGAGATGCAAATTAGTATCTTCCAATTTTCTGCAATCCCGCACCTTGGAGCGCAAAATGGTCATCATTGGATTCCAAAATAAAAAATATCAGCAAGACCACAGCGAATTCGTTTTAATATATATATAAATTTTGTTTTATTCTTTTATTTACTCCTTCATCGCCTTGCCGTAAGGATCAGTTTGCCGTTTTCTGATCATTGGATTCCATCCGCCAACACCACCTCGGACACTTACTGACAATTATATAACGTAATGAGAATTTTATTACTCATGCGCATAGCGGCAGGAGTCAAGGTTTCGGTAAGGTTTCTTTGTTTCCTTTTTTAGCTTTCGTCCCGCTTTTTGTAGTCACAAATTGCCTTGATTTTTTAAAGTTTCCCGTATCCCGCGGGAGGACTTTCACTGGTCTGATTGGTTGACATGCGACCTCGTGATTTTCGCCGTGCCCGTAATTTCAAATAGCCGAGTCAAGCCACTGGCATTTGGACTTCACCGGAAAAGAAATTACATTTTTCGATGGGAATTTATGTTGATATCAATTTGTGATTGAATTTTTCTTTGTGTTGTCGCTAGTTTTAGAGAAATGCTTATAAAACGTGTTTAAATTCAGTTGTAAATTCAGTCGTAATAAATGATAACTGATAATATGTAAACAAAACAAGACTTACATGCCACGCAAAATTCGTTGAGAGGGAAGGGGTACGTGACCCAGTTAAAATAAACCATAAAACGTTCTTATGCAAGCGCATGAGTACAGGCCTACCAGCTAGCCTCTTGTTTTCAATAAATGTTTAAGTGTAAAAAAGAAAATCTAAAATCCCCTCTCAGGATTGAACCTGTGATCTCAGCTAGGCTTAGGCTTACATACATAACGACAAACTGCAAGGCTGCAAGGCTGCAACTGCAAGGCTGAACTGACAACGTAAAAACTGACAACGTAAAAAAGTAGATTTTGCGAGACACCAATACGACAGAAACCGTTAAAGCAGGGTAGCAACCGCGGACAGCTGTTTCGCCCTGTTACGAGTCCCAACAGGGCGAAACAGCTAACCGCGGTTGCTACCCTGCTTTGTCGGTTTCTGTCGTATTAGTGTCTCGCAAAATCTACTTTTTTACGTAATCAGATCAGCCTTGCAGTTTGTCGTTATGTTGGCTGATTAGGTCTTTCGTAGATCCTACGTATTCATTTTTTTGGGCTGATTAGGTCTTTCGTAGATCCTACGTATCGTTTACAGCATTATCGTTTTTGCGGTCTTTTGCAGTTTTTAGTTATATTAGGCTTACATAGCTTACCATACCACGGTACCACCTAGCTTCTAGGGCTGTTTAGGCCTAAATTTAACAATATAAACTGCTAACGCTGACCTCAACTGACAGCTAACCAGTTACTCCGTTATATGAGTCTCATCTCGTCCGAGATGGTGTTGGTAGATGGAATCTCATACTCACCCCGCAAAATTGGACAGGCTCGCGATCGCGAGGAAATATGGAGATAGTCATAAGACAATTTAACAGTCAGTACATGTAGCTTTACAGGTGACCATTAGCACGCGACCCACCTCCTTCAAAACAGTCGGATAAAGTGGGCGACTCTAAAAGCAGGAAAGGTGGAATGGCGGAACGACGGAACGACGGACTGGCGGAAAATCACCCAAATCCTAAAAGACGGAACAGCGGAAAATCGCCCCAAAGCCTAAAAGGAGGAATGGCGGAACTGAAATCGCCCCAGATCCTAAAAGACGGAATATAATGGCGGTATTATAAAGGTGGCAGGCCAGACACGACTCCCGCGGCTAGTCGCAAGAAGAAGCCTTTAGAACTGCTTTCCCAAGAAGGTCTACGAGATATTTGTTCCCTTTAGATCACCAAAATAGAATTGCAGAACAAGACCTGCTGATCAGTTTGATCAGTTTGATCAGCTTGTCCCTGCTTTTTCTTCTTGCGTTATGGAAGTAATTTTTTTGCGGTTTCAGGAAATCCCGTTTAATTGAAAAACATGCATGTCTAGGTGTAAACCATGCATATGCATATATTTCGCTAGTGTGGTTTATTGCTGTGGCAATGGAATAAGAAATAACTCTGGCGTTCCGCTTCATACGTAAATTTCCGCGGAAGTAATATTTTTGAGAAAACCTTAATGACCAATCATCACAAAACCAAACAACGCAAAAAAAAAAAAAAAAAGAATTAGACCTGGTGTGATCGCACTCTCATTCAGGGTCATTTTGGTCCCATATACATGCCCCTTGGCATACATCAAAATTTGGTAAAAAAAAAAAAGTCAATTCGTTGGAAAATCTCCCATGAAAGCTTCTAAATCGTCAACGTATCGGCTAAAAGAGCTTCCAATCATGACAGGGGCGCTTCATCATCTCCGTTATTCCTGATACCTAACCATTTTCTACGGTATTTTCTTCCATCTCCAACGCGAGCACTTATTTATATTATATGTTTATTATTTTTTATTTAGATTTATGTATTTATAATTGCTGCGGAGCGAGCGTAGCGAGCGAGCAGCAACATAATCAGGATTTAAGAGAGATATATAAGGTGGGACGAATTCTCGAATTCATCACTTTTTACCAGAATGCATTGCATTTAACCACACTTTTTACCAGAGTTCTCTGCGGCATTTTTGACATGTGCTAAACACATTTCCTTGGGTTTCCGAGAGTTTCTTCGATGCGATAATTTAACGCGTTTTGCTCTTGAGACTAAACTAATAGATATTTGAATAAAACTTTCAACTAAGAGAATTCGTTGACCTTTTTCCTGGGTAAAGGCAAATTGCGATTTAACTTGTTCGAATGTTTTCTTCGTGAAGCCAATAATCACGGTAAAGGCAAGCTAGTAAATATAATTAAGTTAAAGTAGCGCTTTCTGAAGTTTGCTTTCAAGATTTTTTGATTCGCGAAAACATTATGCGGATCGGCATCTTTAGGGATAAGAATGGCATTCTATACACACAGGAAAAATCGGAAATTTTAGACAACACTAGACATAATAAAGCAGGTTGCTGAATTTAAATATTATTTTGTGATGTTTATAATATAATTCGCAGACGGCTGCGCTTCGTGCTGCAATTAGGATAAATAAATCGCCAAGCCTTCCGGAAGCAGAAAATCACTGAATTCTGATAAACGTTTAACTCTTTTATTCAAGGGCGCGCGATCGAATTACATTCCACACGAAATTTGCATATATGAAAGAAGTGTATTTGCGAGAACACTTTGAATATATATATATATATATATATATATATATATATATATATATATATATATGAACTCAATGTCGGTGAAAATAACACTAACTAAACAAATCAAATGTTCACACTGAATATCATTTGATAAATTGGACCTACTACGATTATAGACCATTATAATTTACCTTCCTACTTCGATATATGTGAATTTTTTGCCTGGGGGTGGGAGGGTGGTCTTAGTTTTAAAAACACCGCACAATTTGTGACTATTTTCAGAGTCTCACGCAAGCAGATGGATCACTGCCTAGCTAATGTCAACATCAACAGAATAATGAGCCGCAGCATTGCTATCTTTTAGATACTCTAGTTTTTATATTTATTTTTGCTGCGGAACGAGCGCAGCGAGTGAGCAGCAACATAATCAGGATTTAAGGGAAATATATGAGAAAAAATATAAGCTACGAAAAATCTCGAATTGATCGCTTTTTACCAGAATTCACTGCGCCACGAACACATTTTGGGCCAGAATGCACTGCGAGATTTGTAATATTTTTTGGTCCAACATGTCCCAGTCGAAATTGGAACTCAATTGTCGAAGGCTACCGCGAGTTGAGCGAGGACTGTGAGGCATGCATGGCGATAGGACCGTTGGATTGCAAAGATTTTCGAAGATTGTACGGGATAAAAGACATTTAGTTTGAAATCACTCCAAAAGCGGTCGATGAGACTAACTGAGCTGAGCGCGTGGGGACGCGAAACCTGAGCTGAGCGTATGAAGACGCGAACACGATAAGGCTAGCTAGTAACGCAACATACTTAACTCAATAGTTAACCTAAATTTTCACACCTACCTCGTGGTGAAGGCGTTCTTAGCTCAACAATATTCTACAGACATTGCAAGAACTTGATGCGTGAATTAACAAAATTAGTCTTAATATCAGCTGGAGTTTTCGTCGATTCACTCCCGTTTACATTTGCTTTGCTTCCCCTCAATAAACGAAAGACAAAATTCTGTAATACCAGTGAGACGATAAAACAGCATTATTACAACAAATTTACCGCAGCAATTACTATCTTTTGGATACACTAGTATATTTATAGTTTCGTCTTTTAGGATCTGGGGTGGGCGATTTTCCGCCCATGACGACTTCAACACGGTCAAAGTGTGTAATTATGCGAACCCCACTTGAGTGGGGTTCGTACATATTTATGAGCCTTGTTTCCTAGTAACGGTTGACGTTTTTTACGTCACATCCAATTGAGAGTCTCAAATGCTGGCCGTAAAAGAAAACCGGTTTCTTGAGGTTTCGATAATCTGAAGCTGACATATATTTTTACGAAGTGCAATAAGTACGGCATCCGTACTGTTCGTACGGGGACTTCGATTTGCTATTCGTACGGGAGTCCAAAACTTTCGACAATTTTCGATGTTATTCTTCACTTTTGTGGGTCCACAATATTAATGTTCGTTTAGCTTTACGAAGCGCTTCTGGTAAACGATGTTGATTTGCTTTGCTGACTCTCTGTATACTCACGCGAGCGACTCATCGTGACACATATTTCGCGTCAAAGAATACTCCCGTACGAATAGCAAATCAAAGTCCGCGTACGGGTGCCGTACGAATAGCCACTGCGATAGTATTAATACGAATACGATTCTTTTCATTCAGAGGTCAAAAGATTTTGTAATCTTCGCTATTCAGAGAGATCTGATCACATCTCGTTCGTGTAGGATTTTATGCAAATTTTAAGCTCTTGCCGTAATTTGAGCTCTTTGTTTACAAGTAGAAAGCGAGCCGTCCTTGTTCCGTGTTTCAGGATCTGGGGCGATTTGTATGCACCCGCAGGTAGCATCAAGCTAATCGAGGTGGGCGCTTTCAGAAATAAATAAATAAATAAGAAATCACATTACAAATAAACTACGGAGATAAGTAAATTGGTAGATAAATAAAGAAACTGAGTCTTACAAGATTTTGAGTGCGACATTCAACAAATCTTCTAAGCTCGTGTTTTTCCCTGTAAATAAGTAACGATATGCAGTTTCAATACCCCGAGTACTTATTTGAATAATACTGGCTTAAGTTCTTTGAGGTTTCCGCTAGTTTATAAGAAGTGAAAATTATAAAAGGTTTTCATTTACACTCCTTTGCAGTGGCTCTATCTAGCCGCTTTATCTATAGAAGTGAAATTAACGAAAGTCCACATCAACACTTTCTTAGCCCAGTTTCATTAAGCTTCTTCTAGCGATCGTCATGATTTACGAAAGAAACCGTATTTTTTATTATACTATTTACTGAGAACTACACCTTGAGTACAGCTATCTCATTGAATAACAATACATCCCATATGTATCATGCTTCGTTCTAAAAAAAAACACTAAATTAATTTTCACCGTCTGTAAGTTGTGAGTGTTCTGAACAATACAATCATATAGATAGGCTGAGCCTAACAGCGTCGCTCTCTGAACAGAAAGCCGATAAGGTGAAAGGTCGGAAGCACAAGAATTAAGATTGACGACCCGGCTATTTTTCAATTTTAGCAATTCTCCAAAACAGTATTACGCGACCGTCTGCACCGTACATTTAGACCGTACAAAAGTTCACAAAAACAACTTTTTCTCAGTTTAGAATAACTAGTATAACTCATTTCCGAATAAAATACACCTGTTGCGTATCAAAAATTGCCCGAGAAACTGATTTGGAAATCAAGATTGCAAAAAATACACAAACATATTTGCATAGAAGACGCGAGTGAAGTTAGAGCTATAAAATCCAAGTCTTGTTTTGTTTACATAAAATCGCTCTCCAACCTATGTAATGAATGAACAAACACATAAAAATGCACAACACAATCTTCTTTCGAAAGATTTTATTCAAATCTCAATACGTTTATGTTTAAAAGCAAAACGTGTACCATTTATAGCGCATCGAGGCCGAACTGTCTTTGAAATTTAAGAAATCAATACAACTGAATTTGAGCACGTTTCTAAACAATTCTCCAAAACTAACGACAAAGAAAAATTAAGTCAATCACAGATTGATATCAACATAAATTCTCATGGAAAAATGTATTTTGTTTAACCTTTAAGTCCCTCGGCACAGCTTGGAAATTCATTAAATCTCCGCTTCTTCAGTTCTTCTGAAACCCGAAGTGAGAAACATCTCCCCGCATTACTGCCGCATTGATAAAAACGTTTGAAGTTCCTCGAAGCAAGATTTTATCCCTGAAAGCTCTTCTTTATCCACTATAGCGGCTTCTGAGTATCCCTTAATCAGTAGCAAACCGCGAAAAAATGCACAGAAATAACGACTTTAATTTGGAACAGCTCTCTCCCCTAAACACAGCTCCAATTGAAGAAAGAAAGCGGCCTCGCTTTGGTTTCAAAATTGCTAAGATCCCGGATGTTGTGTGGCGTCATACGCGCATGTTTTTCGACGTCATAAAATTAGAATTTGTAGTTAATAATTAATAGATGACACCAAAATAGTCCACTAGCAACCTGGGGTGCTCTTGCGTGGGTATCAACTGTCTGTTGGTATTCCAAAAATCATTTTCTTTCTTCTATCCCTTTCTTCTTTCTTCTATCCCTTCTTTAAACCTGAAATTCAGGTATATCCCCGCCTTGACCGCAAGTTATATATGTTCATATGTCCGTGAGGTAATAAATGTCAGAAGTCGGAAAGTCATCGCCCCATTTTCCGCATCCTTGATAACGTCAATGTAAAAACATTACGTCCCCGTTTTAAAGACCGAGTTTGACTTCAAACATCCATGATGATAATCATCATTTTCATGTTAAACTCGGTCTTATTAAAAAACTGAACATTTACACATAAGTTTGTTAGTCCGAAGAATGAATAATTGTTCAGCTAAAGCCTGGAACTAAAAAAAACAAATCTGATGCCACTTCCTCCGTTGCAGCAAGTAGCTGAATTATGGAGGACCACAGAGGTAAGATCGGACGTCAGCATGTAAGGCGCAAATTACAGCCGCTTCAGTCCATGTGTGATCTCACCTCACCCACCCAGACCAATGACGGCAAAGTCAGATAGACCATGACATCGGGAACTCCGTGCCCTACTCTTATCGAACAATACCATGGGTTCTTTTACGCTCCTTTCAATTGACAAGGAAGGATGAAGGAGACAAGGCCAACGGCTTATTAACGTCACCGCCGAATGACGCGATCATCTGAACTGAGACAAGGTGTTGATCACAGCCAGCATAATCTTACCAGTTTTTTAAAGACCCTGGTTGGTGGTCCGTTGTCTTCAGTCCATGTATGATCTCATTCCACCCACCCACACCAATGATAGCACCGTCAGATAGACCATAGCATCGGGAACTCCGTGCCCTACTCTACCCTTTAACTTGTTGAGGGGGCAAAAGATAGATGGACAACCTAGAGAAATAATGTCCACATGCCAACTGAATTGTTGTTAAATTTGTTGTGACTTTTGCTGCAGTGGAAAGAGAGCAAATTCAAACGAAATTGGTCCCGTTTGGTCAGACCAAATTCAAATTCTTTCGATAGGAAAACTGTCTTTGCATTGTACAACTCAATTGAAACAAGCTGCCAGGACCGCCTTTAAAAACACAGGTATTTGACGAATCGGCGATAAAAAATTAAGATAAATTAACTATATGCTGATCAACCCGATCGATAAATCTCCTTGCCAGAACTCCACCCACCTCTCAGAAATCCAATGTTCACCCCTCCAATATTTACGTTGTACCGGATATCCGGTAGTTTGTGCTGGCCGTACAAAAAACAGACAACCATTATGTTAAGATGGCCGCGCGAAATCTCTGGCGAGTCACCCGGTCACCAGGAACAAATATTTGGATTTTAGGAAGCGGGGAAATCGCCATAGATGGCGATGACCCGCTTAATAATAGATGGACACACTGTAGGATGTTATCTTCATCATTGCATACCTAATAAAACTATCTTTTTAACAAACATTTTTAATTTATTGAAACATTAACAATCAAGTACAAAATAAAGTAAAAACAAAAGAGAAAATGTACAAAATTAAAACATATAGGGGCTATGTATTGAGTAAACTTACTATACATATAAGAATAATGGCACAAAGAAACCACCTACGACACATCTCCGCGGTATGGCCAATACCTTACGCATGCGCACAGCCATATCTCCCCGCAGTGGCAGCCATGGATATGCGTAAGGTATGGTAAGACTAAACCCCACGTCTTAATGCAATGCCGTAGGAGGTAGAAACAGACAAAGTAGGGGATTTCTAGGCAGGGTGATGAATGGTGGAAGGTTAATCCTTCCGGGCCTGCCTAGATCTACTCTAAACTCCTGCTGGCTAAACTGGCTAACAGGGACTCTGGTGAAGTTGACTGCGCCAATCACCCACCCACCAGCCTTGCCCTCCAGTGAACATACATACACTTTATCATAATACGAGCGGATATTTTACGAGTTGCGCAGGGGCGAGAAAAAATGCGAACACGATTCCCCATTGTTATAGTCTTTGTTTGTGATCTATTATTTCCGTGTAGTCTATTGTTTAGTCTTTGTTTCACGGTCTGGTGGGATCTTTGCCCAACGGGGTTCAAAAGTCTGTAATAACTGCAATCATGACAATTATCTTTTAAACACGAAGTTCCGGTATAAAAGGAGCCTGGCCTGGCCATTCTCACCTCCAGTCGTCAATCAACCACTGAAGCATTAACAACTGACAAAAAACATGCGTCATTACTAAGACCATTGCTAACATAATTTGGAAAAACTTTATGAAAGTTATATCTGATTCAGAAGTCCTTATGAACTTCTATTTCTTTTTTGCTTAGGTAAAATCTTGGTTTAATTACCTTATATTTAAAGGACGCGCAAGTTAACCACGTTTTGTGACTGAAAGACGCCTTAATTTGCATTTCACACCCAAAAGGAGTAAAATGGGGGAGGAGCTAAGCCTTTTATATCGGATCTTTGTGTTTAGCACTTTTAATTATGATCGACACAATAAAACATTTCATTTAGTTGCGCATATATTAATTCACTATATTGTGAAACCCATGAAACCTATGAAACGTACGATCTGTTAACACTGTAACCGCACAAATTGAAACCTATAGTTGAACTATAAAGTGAATTAATATATGGGCGACTTAATATGATTTTCTGCCATGAAGTACATACCGCTAATCTGCCCCTTACAACATCTCGGATACACTTTGCAAATCAACGAGACAAAAACTAGATAATATGCAACATGAAAAAATTTAAACATATTTAAAACAAGAGGCTCCTAGCAGCCTATACTCATGCGCATGTAAGTAAGTTTTATGATATATTTTAAACATGATAAGAAGATGTCCGACATGTCGAAGAGTACTCCTTTCATTCAGTCATCGTTCCTGCAAACCACGTTGTTTACTATTGATTGTTTTGGAAATAAAGGCTGTACCGCAATGAAGGGAATGATTCTTCTAAGTCTTGTATATACCAAACATGAACATTGCTAATGTAAGTAGGGTTGTAGGAGATGCTGACGTGACACTTGGGTAACGCTTTTTTATTGGAAGTGAGAGTAGCCGGAAGTCACTAAACAGGAAGTGTAGTGGCAACGCTATGAACCGGAAGTGTACAATTTAAAATATGCGTGCATAAATTTACATGCAAAATCGTGACACAAAAAATAAAAATAATAATAATAACAAGAAAAACGGAGCCGAAACTTTACCTCATTCCGCTACACGCATGAGTAATTACAAATAGTTTAGCTGTGGGAGACAGTAAAAATTGTCGGCATGGCTAGCCCTGCATCAGATATCAGATAGGTAGGCTATCTTCCTGCGGAATTCAGTGAGGGATAAGCGCTAAGTGATCTGTTCATTAGCCTGGACTCCACGAGGCTTGCCCTAAGTTGACAGGCCTGAGAATAATACTTACATTTAATTGTGAATTGTTACGTCACGTGACGGCACATTTGCCCGTGCATTTGCAGCCCGTGGGTTCTTCAATGGGTTCTTGAACAGGTTCTTCCAGAGGCCGTTCTTCAATTAAGTCACGTGGTTTAATAACTTTCATTGAACAGATGTCAATTGAGTGCCTTCTACACTTCCACCCGGACCCCCCTGAGAGTACAGCAGGTATTCGAGTTATGTTTATCCATGAATTACTATCAGGATCATAGCATTCAACTATGTCACTGCCTGGCATAAGGAAAGCATACACTTTGTCATTAACACACAAACACATACAAGTTGTCCACGGGTTTGTGCTTGGTGCGGCTATATACTGCCATTCATTTGTTAGTTCGTTGTACAATTCATAACTTTCCGGTTTCTCTTCATTAGTTGGCTCACAGCCACCAGCAACGAAAATTTTGCCGTAAGCGACACCGCCATAAGCATCGATTCTTGGTTCTTGAAGGTCAGCTATTTTGTCCCACTTGTTTGTACTGATGTCATACCTGCCAGCATCCGTCACGATCGTCATATCCCTCACCGGAATACCACCACCAAGAAAGTAAATAAAATTGTCTTTGGCCACAATGCAAATACCTAGTTTCCAACCCAAATCAAATGATGTTATGTCTTCCCACGACTTTGATTCAGGTTTGTACTTCTTAAGTAAGGAAACATGCCTTGTAAAATTATCACAGCAGTGCCATGGACCTGGATATCTATATTCCATCCATGCATATTCAAGGCATTCATTACAATAACGTTCAACATCCAAAGCGTAAATTTCATTTCTTGCAGCAAAACATTTGTACAATCGCGTTCCTCCATTATCTTCTTTAGTGCATGGATGTTTCACTGGCACCCAAGAGGTAGAAGACAATTCATAACGTGTCAATCTAGTAGTATATTTTAGCTGGCTTCGGGATATAAAATACATTTGACCATGACAATAAATTATCTCTCCATCATTATTAGGCGGTAGTATCGTACCATGAAACCTAGACCACTTTGCCTCGCGAGGATGATAGCATAGAATATGATGATCTTTCTGATATTCCCTTTTACAGACGACCAAGGCAGAACTTACAAGCGACCATCTAGGCGTAACACTAAGATGATAAAAGTGCTTAGAGTCAATCAACTTCAAAGCGTCCTTCACAAGATCCATGCAATCTTCATTATCATTCACAAGATCATTTGTCACGACATCACGGCACAGAAAGTCACGCGATACATGCACAAGTCGAAATTCACGAAACAGGTCGGCAAAATGGTTCTTTCGGTCACCCTTGTCATGATCAATCCATTTAAGTATTGTCTTCAACATATCTTCCTCAGCAGTAACATTTATTTCGTCACTTGAAATAAACATTTTAACATCCTGGCTAGACAGATCCAAAAACTCTTCCGTTTTCGCAACAACAGTGAAATTTGAATGGATGAAATATTTAGTGTCGCGAATGAGTTCTTCGCATTGATATCTTTTTGCAAGGCAATAAGTTGAGATGCAGTTTGAAACGGTTAACTCTTGACTAAAACTCTTTCAGCGAGAATTTTCAGATGCGGAAGTTCAAAATAGTCCGCCATGGCGATCAGGTCTTGGGCATTGTCTTTAGCCGATATCTGAACATTGCCAGTGTAAATAAACTCCAATATATCTCTCAAACCAAGCTCGGTTATGATTTCCAATCGCACTATTCCTTCATTAGACTCTCTCATGTCGCTGTTTAGCAGCTTTTTAAAGAAAGGACTCGCTTCTGAAAGAACACGTCTATGAGCTTGGAATTCGTTCCCATCTTCGACCACCAAAGTTACGTCAAACGGCTCATCGAGTGTTTCTTGTGGAATAAAGCCGACCTGCTTTGTGCTCGAAATATCGTCAATTGCTGCTAACGAAGTCCCCATTGAAATAAAGGTTGGTTCTCCAAAGTTTGACTTGACCGCTGGCTGTGAATTGGGTGTTCTGAATGATCCAATATCACGGGCAGTTATCATGAAGCATTCGAATACAAATATTTGATGGCAAGTTATTTATGTTCACATGTCCGTAAACTAATGAACGTCAAACGTGATCACCACATTTTCCGCATGTACAAACATGACTCTAAATGTTCCTGTTTTAAAGACCGAGCTTAACTTCGAATCAAAAATTAATTTCTTGTGGAATAAAGCCGACCTGCTTTGTGCTCGGAATATCCGCAGTTTCCCAGTAGTATTGAAGCCCCTATTGAAATAAAGGTTGGTTCTCCAATGATTGTCTTGCTGAACGATCCAATATCGCGGGCAACCAACCATTGACTTCATGCAGTAATCATAAACCATTTGAATACAAATTATTTAATCAAGTTATTTATGAATGTCAAAAGTATCAAAGTCATCGCCACATTTTCCGTATCCTTGATACCAATGTAAAAACATGACTGTAAATGTCCCTGTTTTAAAGACCGAGTTTTAACTTAAAAAAATAATGATGATAATCATCATTTTGAAGGTAAATTCGGTCTTTAAAACTGAACATTTACACATAAGTTTGTTAGTCGTTAAGATTGAGCAATAGTTTGTTGAGCTAAAGCCTGGAAGCCATTAAAGGGAAATACAGCAAAACCAATATACAGTCAAACCTGTATATAACGGCCCTGTATATAGCGGTCACCCTGTATATAACGGTCACCGAACAACTTCCCAAAAATTGTGCCTTGGTTTACTGTAAAGTTTACCTGTATATGAAAATTAGCGGTCACCTGTATATAACGGACGCGGTCACCCTTTACACTTCTCTAATCCACAATTTCATTATTTTTTAACTGTGTATACACTGTATAACGGTCACCAAATTACGATCAAACCATTACCGAATCATGCTGTATATAGCGGTCACCATGTACTGATATAACGGTCATCTAGCCATTTCCCAAAGGTGACCGTTATATACAGGTTTGACTGTAGATGGATACCTAGAGGAATAATGTCCGCTTTAAAAGGATTCCTATTGCATACTTAGTACAAATCAAGTACAAAAGCATACTGTATACAAAGTTCATTGTGCAGTTTGAAGGATTAATTTAACTTCAAAATGATGATTTGTCAGTGAAGTTTGTATATACAGCTATGTCGGATGAAAAAGGCGAAAAGCCAAGACCGCAAGCGGGAGTATAGGATTTTTATGCAATGGCTATTAACCCTAACCCATACTACCTTGCGGTCTTGGCTTTGAGCTTTCATTCGACAACGTTAATTGAAATGGCTGTATACGGGATGCTGCATGTAATCTAACTTATTGAGTTGAAGTCCGGGACCCAAAACAGCCAAAGAGACAGTAAAATCTGCCGGAATTTTCGGGTGTTCCTTGGTGTTGCGGAAGCCATTGTTGGTTAGCTTTTGTGCTGTGGTGTGGGTATTGTTCAGTGTCTTTTGTTTTACGTCATTTGGTGATCACACCATCCGCAACACCAAGAAACTACCGAATTTTCACAGCCGTAACGATATTATCTATATACAATGTTCCTGTCACAGATGTGAAGACCGAGTTCACATTCGAAATGATGATTTGTCACTCGTAAAGGTTGTATAATCGTAGAGCTAAGAATCTGGACCCGGTTATTCGAAAGCAGGGTTAAACTAACCTCCGGTTAGACTTAATCGGAGGTTAAATTTCTTAACCGCGGGTTTGTAAACCCGAGGTTAAAATTGCGTTGTTCAGAGCCCGGTTAGAGGACCGGTTAGCTAACCTCGGGTTAACCGCGGCTAACTCGCGGTTAATATCCCACAATACTCTTTACAAGTTGTTTTGAAAACATTTGAAGGCGCTTCATTACATTGGATCCATTCAAAATGTTTCGGGTATAAAATAGTCAAATATTGTAGAATTCAAAGTGAACTTTTTTTGTAGCAGACTAGCAGTTCTCCGGACAACAATGTTTCGAGGATTTCGAGGTCAATCATCGCAGGTAAGAAACCGAAAAAACGGCTTAAGAACTCTAGACTGACATCTTGGAGGTTTTTTAATTTGGATTTAAAATTGAAAAAGTAAGTGGAAAAGTGCTGGAATTAGTTTGATCTTGAGTTTAGTTTTTCAACAAGCCGCTTATCTGTTTACTTCTCAAATTTTAACATGTAGCGACTGTTGAACTCAGTCTTCAAAACTGTTCATTGAGACAGCAACTTAGTAGATGACGTCATCACGGACGATGACTTTGCGACTTTTGACATTCATTAGTTCTCGGACATGAGAACATAAATAACTTGCGGTTAAATAACTTTTATTCAAATGCTTCATAATTACTGCACGATACTGGTAATCTGTAATATATCGGACCGTTCAACGGAATAGTCGTTCACAACATACTGTCGATCAGAATAGTTAAAAATTATAGCCGGTCAGAATAATCGTTCACAATTTATACAGCCGTCGGAATAGTCCGACGTTCACAACTAGACTTACACAGTTACAGCCGGTTGAAAGACCGGTCTTGGAATAGTCCTTCACAACTTACAGTCGGTCAGAATAGTCGTTCACAACTTGCTGCCGGTCGGAATAATCGTTCACAACTTACAGCCGTCGGAACAGTCGTCACAATTTACAGCCGGTCGGAATAATCGTTCACTACTGATCGAGCTCACATTCAGTCGGAATACTATTTCGTTCCACAATTTACAGTCGGTCGGAATAGTCGTTCACAACTTGAGAACTTGCAGCCAGCAGTCAAGACAAACTCAAACTCATTTCAATGGAAGCTTCACTGCAAGCCACTGATGATATTCCGAGCACAAGGCAGGTTTTTATTCCAAAAGAAACACTCGACGAGCCTTTTGACGTAACTTTGGTGGTCGAAGATGGGAACGAATTCAAAGCTCATAGACGTGTTCTTTCGGAGGCGAGTCCTTTCTTTGAAAAGCTGCTGAACAGCGACATGAGAGAGTCTAATGAAGGAATAGTTCGGTTGGAAATGCTAACCGAGCTTGGTTTGAGAGATATATTGGAGTTTATTTACACTGGCAATGTTCAGATATCGGCTGAAGACAATGCCCAAAACCTGATCGCAATGGCGGACTATTTTGATCTTCCGCTTTTGAAGATTCTCGCTGGGAGAGTTTTAGTACAAGAGTTAACTGTTTTAAACTGTATCTCAACACATACCCTTGCAAAAAGATATCAATGCGAAGAACTCATTCGCGACACCAAAGAATTTATCTTTTCAAATTTCACTGCTGTAGCAAAAACGGAAGAGTTTTTGGATTTGTCGAGCCAGGAAGTTAAAATGTTGATTTCAAGTGACGAAATAAATGTTACTGCTGAGGAAGATGTGTTCAACATCATTTTAAAATGGATTGGTCATGAAAAAGATAACCGAAAGAAATATTTTTCCGAGTTGATTAGGAAGGTTCGACTTAATCATGTATCACGCGAGTTTCTGCGCCGTAATATTATGAGAAATGATCTCGTGAAAGACAATGAAGGTTGCATGGGTCTTGTGAAGGAAGCAATGAAGTTGATTGACTCTGAAAACTATCACCAACTAAATGTTCCGCCTAGAAGATCGCTTGAAACTCCTGCTTTGGTAGTCCGCGTGAATGAATACTATAAACAGAAATATCATACTCTATGTTACCATCCTCGCGAGGAAACGTGGTCTTGGTTTCGTGGCATAGTTCCGCCTGACAAAACTGGAGAAGTAATTTCGTGTCACGGTAAATACTATTTCATTTCCCAAAGAGGGCATACCCTTTTACGTTTTAAATTTTTCTCTAACTCTTGGGTGCCACTACCAAACGAAGAACAAAAGGGATTTCGTCAAGCTTTTGTTGCAAAAAAAGAAATTTACGCTTTGGGTTGTGAACGATCTTGTCTTGAGTGTATTTCCCTGCAGCACGAAACAGACCAACTTGGAGTCCCAGCTTGTGCGAGTTTTAAAAGGCATCATTCCTTCATCGCGAAGTACAAACCCGCATCAAACTCGTGGGAGGAAATAACATCATTTGATTTGGGTTGGAGAGGAGGAATTTGCATTGTGGCCAAAGACAATTTTATTTACTTTCTTGGTGGTTCCACTGTGAACTGGACGGCTTGTCCTGATGCTGGAAGGTATGATCTCAGTACAAACACGTGGGACAGAATAGATGACCTTAAAAAACCGAGAAGGTTTCCTTACGGCGCTGCTGCTTACGGGAAAATTTTCATCGCTGGTGGTGAGATGTCATCGAATCCATTGATAACCTGTGAAGTGTACGACGAACTAACAAACGAGTGGCAGTTAATAGCACCAATCAGCAGGTTTTTATTCCATCCAACTCTTATATGTGTTGACGATAAGCTGTTTGCTTTACTCAGATGTAACGACAGCAGTTTTCAAGAATACAGAGTAGTTAACTGCTATGACCCTAATAGTGATCAATGGAAAGAGCAACCTCAAATACCTATCGGAATGCTCTCAACCACGCTCTGTTCAATGAGAGTTTTTAAATCCCCTAATGACAGCAGAAGCATGCGCAAATGTTCCATCATGTGACCCAACAATTCATAATTACAGGTGCCACGAACGAACTTTTTCCTAATGAGCGTTCAAACGGTTCGAGGTTAACCTTCCCTAATCTCGTACTCTAATTTTCTCTTTGGAGAGAACATCTGGTAAAATCCGTCGCGTTCGCCAATCTGATTGGTTTATGACCGTAATGTGCAATCTACGTAAGTTTTGCCTTCTCTGTAAACTTCCTAGCGAGATATGGAAAAAAAATTTCCAGTTTAACAGAATAAACGGAATCGATTGGATTTATGTTGCTGTTCCTTGTAAACCGTTCCTTCAACTGAACACGTCTTTACTTGCATCATTGAACGGATGACGTAAATAAGCGACGACTAAATTAAACTAAATTATAACTTTTGAAAACCGTGATACTTCACCTTTTAGAAAAAACAAGAGTAGTTATTAAGTGATCGAGGGGCTGCGCAAATGAATATGGCAGCTATTAAGTATTCTATAATGCTTCCTGAAAGAAACAGTAAATCCTTTTTTTAAATCTGATTTATTATAACTTTGTTTTATTTTTTAAATAATTTATTACATTGAAAACAACTGAAACGTCACCGTTTTAAGGAGTCAGAAGAAAAAGGTGACAAGTGATCATGAATGAGTGAAATTACAGTTTCAACAAGTACAACAGTTGAAATAAGTACAAAGTGACAAAGATGAAAAGTAATTGATTTAAAAAAATAAACGAGAAGTGAGTGAATGAAAATTGCATTTCAAAATGCGAAAAATGAAATAGTGGGAACTGAAGTTAAAAAAGGGGAAAAGTGAAAGAATGATAATTGCATTTCACTTGATGTCACACAGCAGAGCCACCCCTCTGAGGATCCAGTGGTCAGGACTTTGCACTGTCTTGAGCCACAGGGGGGTGATGTAAGTCAGGTCTGTCCTCTGTGGCTTTTTATACACAGGACACTGGTACAGCCTGGGATCCTTTGGTGCAGTGGAGTTCACTGCGTACACGTGTACCACTGGCAGGAGCGTGAAAAGAACCTTGGGCTGGGGCTCGATCAGTTTACAGCCACGGCGATCCCATCCTGCGCCATCCAGGTACAGTCCATAGATGTACACACCCTCCTGCGTTTATTAACAATATTAACATTTCTATCATTGTACACTTCATGCAACCTACATGATGAAGTGCATGTAATCCGCCCTTTGGCAGCATGCTCGTTGTTGTTGTTTCAATATTCACGAGTGAAATACCGCTCAGCAGAAACCGTGTAAGGCAGTTTCCACGATGTATTTTATCTATTTCGCCCTCCGTTAGAACAAGTTTAAACTCGAACCAACTTTCTGACGAAGACAAACACTACCTAAACCAGATTATCATTTTGAAATATCTGATGGCACAAATGACTAATTCAATGATAGACACTTAAAATTCACCCTTGAAACGTCAGGTTTCGAATTTCGTCACGTCAAGCAATTTATCTGATCGAACCAGTTGACAGCACGCTTTCAAGCTGCAATACCCCCCCCCCCCCCCCCTTCCACCATCACAGTTTATTAAGGAACTGACCTTTTTATCCATTATTGAAAATTATTCAAGACGTTTAAGTTACCGATGGTGGGGAGTTGATGTCCTCTTTCATAGCCCTTATAACGTCATTATGCAGCACGACAGAGTCTAGGGCCCAGCCTTTGTGCGCACGCGTGACCTCCTGTCTCATGGCGGTGAGGAAGCCCTGAGGATTGAAGAAGCCCGTCATCCAGAACACGTTAGGCCGGCCACTGAATATCCAGGTTGAGAACTGGTTGTTTCTCTCCAGGAACTCTGTGAACCAGAAACCCAAGGTAGATGACTCCCACGAAATCTGTGGTAGAAATAAGTACAATCTTCATGTTCTCCCGTATCCACTTATCACCACCACCTTTTATAAGGTTACGTGAAGTCGCTTGTTACAGATTTTAGTTTTGCAGCAGAGGCTGGATTATACAGGAAATTAGTGTTGAGGGGGTGCTTATTGGGGAGGGGGTGCTTATTGGGGAAGGGGTGGGGCGCTTACTGGAGAGGGTGTGCTTATTGGTGAAGGGGGGGGGGGGCGCTTACTGGAGAAGGTGTGCTTATTGGGGAAGGGATGGGGCGCTTACTGGAGAGGGTGTGCTTATTGGGGAAGGGGTGGAGCGCTTACTGGAGACGGTGTGCTTATTGGGGAAGGGATGGGGCGCTTACTGGAGAGGGTGTGCTTATTGGTGAAGCTTATTGGTGAAGGGGTGGGGCGCTTATTGGGGAAGGGGTGGAGCGCTTACTGGAGAGGGTGTGCTTATTGGGGAAGGGATGGGGCGCTTACTGGAGAGGGTGTGCTTATTGGTGAAGCTTATTGGTGAAGGGGTGGGGCGCTTATTGGGGAAGGGGTGGGGCGCTTACTGGAGAGGGTGTGCTTATTGGTGAAGGGGGGGGGGGCGCTTACTGGAGAAGGTGTGCTTATTGGGGAAGGGATGGGACGCTTACTGGAGAGGGTGTGCTTATTGGGGAAGGGGTGGAGCGCTTACTGGAGACGGTGTGCTTATTGGGGAAGGGATGGGGCGCTTACTGGAGAGGGTGTGCTTATTGGTGAAGCTTATTGGTGAAGGGGTGGGGCGCTTATTGGGGAAGGGGTGGAGCGCTTACTGGAGAGGGTGTGCTTATTGGGGAAGGGATGGGGCGCTTACTGGAGAGGGTGTGCTTATTGGTGAAGCTTATTGGTGAAGGGGTGGGGCGCTTATTGGTGAAGGGGTGGGGCGCCTATAGGAGAGAGGGGGCTTATTGGGGAGGGGGCTTATTGGGGAGGAGGCTTTTTGGAAGGAGGGCCCTAAGTCGAATCTTTACGGTTTTATCACCCTTCGGTAAAGAATATATGGGTATAAGATTGGTAAAGTTGAATTTTTTTCGCGTTATAAATGGGAAGTTTGAGGGTTTAAACTCGCGACGGTGCATCCTAGAAAGAAAGTATCAAAGGTATGCTCATCGCATGTGCAGCCAATTTTATCCTTCGAAACGTTAAGACTACAATGTTGCAATTTGGAAAATTAGCAGCTAATAACTTATTAAGCCTTACTTTTCTCCAAAGAGCGGGAACTCTAGCGTCGTACATATTGTCCAATGCATCACGCAGGTTCTGTAGAATGACAAAAAGAGTATGAATTTTCATCACGATTTGTTACTAAGCATGTTTTGAAAACAACGAAGTGTGTGTAGCCGTGCCTTACTTTATTTCACTTTCCACAGAGTATAAGTCTACTGTATTTACCAAATTATTTTCATAAAAGAAAGGAAATGTGTAGTAACCGGTTTAAGGGGTACACGGTAAAGTCATAGCTCGAAGCCGTGTCCCACCTATAATGATGAACCACGAAATTCTCACAATTAACATTAAAAGAAATTCGTAACAATCAGTAAGAATAATTGATATGAAGCTTTTGCCTTACCTCGCTCATAATGATAGTCCCCTCTATAGCTAGTTTGAGGTCAGTCAGGGTTTGCCGTACTAAGGAGATCACTCTCTGCATGCGGTCAATCTCCTGTCTGAGAAAGATATTCATGGACGCCAGAGCTCCCATCTTCTGAAGTCGTGCTCTCACCTATGGACAGAAAGTTTAAAGTGCATATTACCCTTAATTTTATTTTTACCACAATTGGCGGTAATCTCGCAATCTGATTGGTCGATGCGGGTGGTAAATGAGAGTACAGACAACGGTGCTGACGCTAACATCACGCAATGCCTATAAAAGCGCGCGCTTGAAAAAATAAACCAATCAGATTGCGAGGAAGTTATAGACAACGCTCGCGCTTTCTTAGCAGTCACGTTTTGTAACGAAACTTCGATTTTTCCCCGTATTATTTCTTCAAATATTGTGGTAAAAAACAGATTTCCACCGGTTTTCCGTGGTGTGGACTCTTATTTACCACGATTTACGTCATCACATGGTCAAAATTTGTTGCTGACTCACTCGGCTGCGCCTCGTGAGTCCACAACATTTTGACCATGTGATGACGTAAATCGTGGTAAATAAGAGTCCACACCACGGAAAACCGGTGTAAATTTGTTAAATCGCAAATATCGATAAAACGTCAAGTGAACAATTGAATCAGCAGAGGAATATTATTTTCCTTGAGAATATATTTCACGGGAACATATGAACCTACAATTGACCTGCTCCCAACGTCAGTGGCTTCATAGCTCAGTTGGTAGAGCATCGCACCGGTATCGCGAGGTCACGGGTTCGAACCCCGCTGAAGTCCTGAATTTTTTTCAGGCTTCTTTTCGCAATTGCTTAAATTGCGTTCACAACTGCGAGGATCATTCTTCATTTGATTTCATTTCCGCAGTTCATATATGATTTATTTCATATATATCATTTCTTTAGAATATTGTTGGATTGTTGACCATCCTTCACACACTGCCTTGTGGCCAATTTGTCTGACATCAAGTCGTTTTTTCAGTGGACGATCCCATATTTACTTTGAGGGAATAAAACTGCAGTTTTCAGTCTAGTAACTCGTTGTTACCTCATGTGGCACGTAGTCATTTGGAAGTTTTTCCAGCATATCGTCTGCCTGTCTAGTGACCACACTCTCGCGTGTCTCCCCAGACCCTCCCCCTGAGTCCTTGGGCTGGATGCTCATGATAGTGTCCAGTACGTTTTTAGCAGAGTTACTCTGATAACTGAAAGATGTATAAATTATAAATGAAATTAGTGTCTGCAATAGGCCTTTATCACGCGGCGGCGATGTTGACTCCCCGGAGAATAAAATGCTTTGTTTTTGCCCACCCAAGAGGGTTGTCCAATACTCTGAGAAATTTATGCATAGCATTGTATTGTATTATATGACCATAACAATAGAGCGTATGCACTCGAGTGGCAAGCAGCTATGCAAATTTATTGGAACAAAAGAAAGTGTTAACATAAGAAAAGCGTTCAAATCCCACAGGATTGTTTTGGTACACCAACATGGCCGCCGTTCTATTGTTTTGGTACACCAATATGGCCGCCGTGACGTCATGTGCATACGCTCTATAGTTTAACAATACATTCTAGAACGGCACAATACAGCATAATGTATTACAGTACAATGCTATGCATAAATTTGTATTGGACAAGTATGCCACCCAACCTCGTTTTCAACTTTTTCACTGCGAGGCTGGACTGCGTAAATATTTTGTTTTTATACAAAATGGCGGGGTGTGATAAAGGGTAAAGTCTACCTTCTATAGCTCAGAAGGAGGTCGGACACTTATTGAGAATTATATAACGTAATGTCGACACTTAAAAATTTATTGAAAATAAAATTCTAAGTGTAAAAAAGAAAATCTAAAATCCCCACGCAGGATTGAACCTGTGACCTCAGATAGGCTTAGGCTTACATAGCCTATCGTATCACTGTACCACCTGGTAGAGTCTACCTTCTATAGCTCAGAAGGAGGTCGGACACTTATTGAGAATTATATAACGTAATGTCGACACTTAGAATTTTATTTTCAATAAATTTTTAAGTGTAAAAAAGAAAATCTAAAATCCCCACTCAGGATTGAACCTGTGACTTCTGCTAGGCTTAGACTTACATAGCCTACCGTACCACCTAGCTTCTCTGGCTGCTTAGTCCTAAATTTAACTATATAAACTGCTACCCCTAACCTCAACTGAAAGCTAACCAGTTACTTCGTTATATAAGTCTCAATAAGGTGTCCGACCTCCTTCTGAGCTATGGAATCTAAACTTTACCGTACCACCTAGCTTCTCGGATTGCTTAGTCCTAAATTTAACTATATAAACTGCTGACCCCAACCTCAACTGTAAAGCTGACCAGTTACTCCGTTATATAAGTCTCAATAAGGTGTCCGACCTCCTTCTGAGCTATGGAATTTAGCAATTTCCTTGATAAAGGCCGGTTTATTAAAGGTCACCAAAGAGACTGGTTGCAGTGATTGAGTTGTTTTTTCTTTTATTTGGTTGCAGCGACTAGTCTCACGAGCAGTACAAACAAGGCGACAAGATGCAGGGACACTTTGATTTAGCCTCTGATTGGTTAATTATTTGATTTGATCGTAGCGGCTAGTTTGCACAAGCAATACACACGAGGAGACTTCGCAACTTTGATTTTTTTTGCTGAAAATAAATATCGTAGAGTTCCGAGAGTAGCGCACCCCCAAGCCCCCCGCGAACGTAACCTTTTTTAAACGGTCCACTCGAAAGTAACGGGATTACCCGAAAGTGACGGGATACCCGAAAATATCGGGATTGCACGAAAGTAACGGGCTACCCGAAAGTAACGGGCTATCCGAAAATAACGGGATTACCCGAAAGTAACGGGCTACCCGAAAGTAACGGGACTACCCAAATGTAACGGGATTACCCGAAGGTTGCGGCCCCTTAGGCCTGCTAATTCTGAAAGTAACGGGGGCCGCTACTTTCGTCACAATACTTACGTAATGTCAGCATTAGGATGCAAGCCAAACACCTGTGGAGTGTCAACAGACGGAAGCGCTTTGATAGCGTCAAAGAACTGCTCCAAGCTAGTACACTTGGGAATCTTGTACCCAGTGTAGAAACAAAAGTCATTGCTGAACATGTGCTCTCCAAACCACACCTTCAAAACAATCAAGAGTTTGTTAGTTTTTGCAAGTGCGGCATTTGTACTTGATCGTAGAGAAGTTGGTGGGGGCATTTGTTAGTTCGTCCTAGACAGACAAGAGGTCTTCTTCAGAGGGACTGTTATCTTAATTCAATTATCTAATCATTATCGCATAAAAGAGTTTTAAACTATACGTGCGTTACGGGTAGTTATAGATATGTGACAATTTTCGCATTGAGGGTATGATAGGATAGAAGAAAGTACCATGAACGTTTATTTCCGTGTTTCTTTTATTCTATGAGACAAGCACTAGTGATTTGATCAATTTTTTTCAAATATTGAAGAAATAATAATAAACGTATCAACCCGAGTTCTTACATCTCGCACGGGGTTGAAATAGCTGTACAAGAGTCGACAAGATTGCCATCACGGTAATTGTTAATATCTTTATCTTTTGAACTTAGTTCCTTGTGTCCACTACGTTACAATACTGATAATAAGGATCAAGAAACGTTTGCAGCGTACCTTGGCGAAGGTGTTTAAAAGCCTCTTGTCATAATCATCAGTGACTCTGCCCCCATACTGCACCTCTCCTAACATATATCGCACTGTGTTCCAAGACACGCCCTACAAATGACAGTTAGGTTGTGGTTAGAGTTGAAATGCAGGGACTAAGAAAGTATACCAAAGCAAGGTCAATACATTTTCAAGCCATGATAACCCATTTCTATAGCATGAAACCAAACGACTAGAAGTATTTCCTTTACTCTAAATGTAAATTCATTTGTGTGGTCTCTCTGAACCAACTGTACTGGTTAGCACCCCAAGTCTTTCAGGGCTCTAGCAATACAAGATATTGGTGACTGGAGCCCTCCACGGCGACCTAAAGAATCTAACTTTGACTTTCATTTAAGATCTATTCATTTCATTTATTTATTTAATTTCTGAACACAAATAAAGAGAAATCAATATATCTCCTCCAAAACGCTTTACCTTCCTTGGATCAATATCGTCCAAGTGGTTTTGCACGAACTGCACGCTAGCGGCAAAGTCTGCCTGATTGAACTCGTAAGGAATGTTCCAGCCCAGTGGACCGAACTTACGCCGTTCCTGTAAGGACGAAAAATATATAGTATGTCAAGTAGTTGTGCTTCCTGCAGCGGCTTCTCTTAAATAGCAAATGTGCAAATGCACAACACACAAAAATGTCTTTCTAATGAGGGTTTACTCTTGAGTGTGGGATATTGGGCCCCATTTGAGAAAAAAGATATTAAATGTAAGGAGAAATTAAGACTCGGAAAAAAATCCGAGTCCCAGATGGGATTTGAACCCACGACCCTCCGTGATCTAGTCGGATGCTCTAACCACTGAGCTACTGGAGACTCTATGGTGAGCAAGGGTCAATTTGTGGGTCTTGACTGGAACCGCATCGCGCGGCTACACAGCCAAGTAATGACCTGCACATGTGAAACTCACTAACAGCATCGCGCTGTCACATTAAAGCATATCAAGATGCAGCCAACCAACCTCCAAAGTGAGTATATAAAGATGAAACAACAATAACAACAAAGATATTAAATGTAAGGAGAAATTAAGACTCGGAAAAAAATCCGAGTCCCAGATGGGATTTGAACCCACGACCCTCCGTGATCTAGTCGGATGCTCTAACCACTGAGCTACTGGAGACTCTATGGTGAGCAAGGGTCAATTTGTGGGTCTTGACTGGAACCGCATCGCGCGGCTACACAGCCAAGTAATGACCTGCACATGTGAAACTCACTAACAGCATCGCGCTGTCACATTAAAGCATATCAAGATGCAGCCAACCAACCTCCAAAGTGAGTATATAAAGATGAAACAACAATAACAACAAAGATATTAAATGTAAGGAGAAATTAAGACTCGGAAAAAAATCCGAGTCCCAGATGGGATTTGAACCCACGACCCTCCGTGATCTAGTCGGATGCTCTAACCACTGAGCTACTGGAGACTCTATGGTGAGCAAGGGTCAATTTGTGGGTCTTTATATACTCACTTTGGAGGTTGGTTGGCTGCATCTTGATATGCTTTAATGTGACAGCGCGATGCTGTTAGTGAGTTTCACATGTGCAGGTCATTACTTGGCTGTGTAGCCGCGCGATGCGGTTCCAGTCAAGACCCACAAATTGACCCTTGCTCACCATAGAGTCTCCAGTAGCTCAGTGGTTAGAGCATCCGACTAGATCACGGAGGGTCATGGGTTCAAATCCCATCTGGGACTCGGATTTTTTTCCGAGTCTTAATTTCTCCTTACATTTAATATCTTTGTTGTTATTGTTGTTTCATCTTTATATACTCACTTTGGAGGTTGGTTGGCTGCATCTTGATATGCTTTAATGTGACAGCGCGATGCTGTTAGTGAGTTTCACATGTGCAGGTCATTACTTGGCTGTGTAGCCGCGCGATGCGGTTCCAGTCAAGACCCACAAATTGACCCTTGCTCACCATAGAGTCTCCAGTAGCTCAGTGGTTAGAGCATCCGACTAGATCACGGAGGGTCGTGGGTTCAAATCCCATCTGGGACTCGGATTTTTTTCCGAGTCTTAATTTCTCCTTACATTTAATATCTTTGTTGTTATTGTTGTTTCATCTTTATATACTCATTTGAGAAAAGACTTTAAAATTTTGGGAACGGGCACAGTTAGGACACCGAAACAACAGTTTTACCTGAACGACGGTATGCAAGAAAGCAACAGCATAGAGGGTAGGTTTCCACTGTGGCATGTTAGTAATATCCAGCTGATCCTGGGTGATACTAGCGTAAGTTCTCTTCAGTCCTGGCTTCACGCCTTGCGGCGGCTCGTTGGTAAATTTAATGGACGACTATAAATGATACGACAAAGAACAAGTGAGTAACTGGCCTCTATACAGAGTTTTAGCGTAAGGTTATTCAGTCGCCCTTCTTATACAGTACAAGCGATCACCGTTTTTGGAGCAAAACACTGGTTATTTATCATTTACACTAACGTTCCTGCAATAATTCGGTTGATACGTTAATGACACGACTAATTTGGTTTACTCAAACGGAAAATTCCCAGAAAAATGGGACGCTTTTAAACAAGTCAATCCGAAAAAATATAAATGAACACAGAGTTCCAAGTTAGTTTTAGTCAAGTATTAGCTTAAATGGATCTTTCAACAACTGTATTCAGAGTACCTGAAGCAGGCTGATAGGGAACTGGTTGTGCGCCTCAGTAGTGATCCAGACTGTAAACCCCTCATGTGAGGACTCTGCAGTTGTCACTGTCTCCAGCAGCTCGTCCATAAAGTTTAACCCCAGGTGACAGTTCTGTAGAAGCACCCAGCCGCCCTGTGGTTACAAAAAAATACGCCTGCATCGTTAGACACATGAAATACATAACATAATAAGCAAATATTAAAAACAAAAATGTCCAGAAGTAGAGCTAAGTGAGTAGGCCGCCGTGCAAGCACCACCGTGTAAGTGTGTAGGCCGCCGTGCACCGCCGTACACCGCCGACACTCACCCGCTAGCTCCGTTTTTCCTAACTTATCGTTATTTCTCCCAGGGTGGGGTGGTGGTCTACGACGGGTTTACAACCCGCCCCGAACTTAACATACCCAACCAAGCATTTCTGAATGTTTCACCAATGATTCACCGGTACCCATATATACACCCATGCGAAGACAGACAACGTGGAACTACTGAAGAAAAGATACAGGTGGGCGAGTGGTGTCCTCAATACCTGTTCCGTGTCAATGATTAGCTCCCTTAGGGGAAGAATATGTGTTATTTCCATCAGCAAGGCTTGTTCAAGGAAAAAACACAAATGAATGCAGTTCGATTTTCTAACCGAACTGAATCCTCTACAAAACTTAAAAATGAAATGGGCATGGAGCATGGAGTGGGAGAGTGATGTCCTCAATACCTGTTTCGTGTCAATGATAAACTCCCCAAGGGGAAAAATATGTGTTATGTGCTTGAAAAAGGCTTGTTCAAGGACATAACAAAATGGTAAGTTGATCTCCCAACCGACCTGAATTATACACAAAACGTGAAAATAAGATGTAGCATGGAAATAAAAACCTACCCCAGCCATTGACTGTTGAAGGAGCCTTCTTGCGTGCACCTCTTGTCCCTGACCCATGGACACGGCTCGGCACTCTGTAACAACATCACACATGAAATGAGCTTCATAATGCAAATCACAAAATAGATCCGCGAGGGAAGCGTAAATGTGTCTTCCCGTCCCTACATAATTGTTCCTAAATTTCGCAAAGCGTTTTTAAACTTACTTCATTAATAATAGACATTTATGACGTATCCTTTACGTCACGTCAGTATTTCGACAATTCACGCTTACCATCCGTAATATACTTCATGTAATACAATGTGTTGATAATTGATAATCGACATTCATGACTGCAAGAAGCTAGCCTTTAGCACGCATGAGCCCTAGTGTTTTTTAAACAATTGGAAATCAATAAACACTACACTTTCTCCGTTCGTTAAAAACACTCTTCGGCCAACAGCTCCACAAAAGCGTGCGAAAACCCTCTCAAACCAAGAGTCAAACTTTTAGCCAGCAGAGTGTCCGCCCACTTTTTGAAGAAATTCATGAAAATTGCACCTAATCCTTTATTTATGATGGGAAATATCTTCAGGATGGCCACTTTTCAATTTCTGGCTAAAAGCCTGCCAAGAGTAGGGAAAACTTATCAGATGCAAGAAAAATAAACTGCAAACCGTAACGTCATGATCCGTCTAAGATAAGAAAATGGTGAAGGAATTCGCGCATAAACTGAGCGCAAAGAGTAAATTAATATTTACTTCCTGAAATAGAAACATTCACAAAGAATGAGACATTCCATTTAAAATGGTTCTGACTGAGATCTTTATGATCATTATGGATCATTTTAATTATAATTAAATAAGGAATTCAGTATTTACTCTTTGAACTCAGTTTATGTGAAAATTTCTTTCACAATATTATTGCTTATAACGGACAGACCATGACGGGCGAATCTTGTTTGAAAAACTCGGTTCTGCACACTTCAGTGAAATCGGCTGACATTTGTGCAATACGTACCAATTCCCTTTCGTTTAGCAAGGTTCTCAATGGCTCCTGTAGGATCAGAGCCCATAGATAGGAAGCATATGAGTGGAGTCTGAGGATTGCTCTCCTCCCAGGTGGCCTCCAGGTTTAGGATGACGCCTTCTGCATACCTCTCACCCATAGTGTCTGCGATGTACTTACGAGCTTGATGCAGGGTACGGTCAGGACACCATGACCTATATATTAGTCAGATAAGTAACGTGTATAAGTGAAACGGCCTGGATACCAGTCAGATAAGAAACGTGTATTAGTAGCATCACCTGTATATCAGTCAAATAAGTGACGTAAATAACAAATGACCTGTGTATCAGTCAGGTAAGTGATATAAATAAGTAATGACCTGTGTATCAGTCAGATAAGTGACGTAAAAAACTAATAACCTGTGTATCAGTCAGATAAGTGATGTGCATAAGTAATAACCTGTGTATCAGTCAGATAAGAGATGTGCATAAGTAATAACCTGTGTATCAGTCAGATAAGTGATGTGCATAAGTAATAACCTGTGTATCCGTCAGATAAGTGATGTGCATAAGTAATAACCTGTGTATCAGTCAGATAAGTGATGTGCATAAGTAATGACCTGTGTATCAGTCAGATAAGTGATGGCATAAGTAATAACCTGTGTATCAGTCAGATAAGTGATGTGCATAAGTAATAACCTGTGTATCAGTCAGATAAGTGATGTGCATAAGTAATAACCTGTGTATCAGTCAGATAAGTGATGGCATAAGTAATGACCTGTGTATCAGTCAGATAAGTGATGTGCATAAGTAATAACCTGTGTATCAGTCAGATAAGTGATGTGCATAAGTAATGACCTGTGCATCAGTCAGATAATTAACGTGTATAAGTAAAACGACCTGTAAATCAGTCAGATAGGTAACGTGTGATTAGTAGTCAATGTAAGACAAGCTGGCCTAACATGACGTGGAAAAATCTCAGTGGAACCCAGTTAACAAGACCACCTTATTGTTACAGTATAGCCAGGTTTTGTCGGCCCCCAAAACCCCGTCAGTCATTTTCTTTTCTGAAAACCCCGTTAATCCAACCGTCCCGTTAAACACCTTTTATAATCCTCAACCATTATTTTCTTTACAATTTCACGCCGTTAATGCCAGCAGGCGATGTGAATAATGCCTGTAGTTATTGGGCAGAGTGATTACGACACAATTGAAGTAAAAGGGATTTGCATCCCAAAGGAAAAGCGGCTTACCTGACTAGGAGGAGTTTCCTGAAAGTGTCCAGCGAGCTCTCATAGCCATCAGGCATAAGGCTTTCTTCAGGGGCATCCTGGTCAAACCACTGTTTCCAGCCAGACTCGTTACGACGAACCTACAACCGATGATCAGTGAAAGAAGTTCATTGATACAATCTCGCGAACCCCGTTAATACAGCACCAAAAGACCACGGAAACTGTCCGTATTAACAGGGTGTGCGTATTAAGCGGGTTCACATTAATGATGTAAGTTAATCCTTATATTGTTTAAAGAAAATCTGCAGTAAATTGCCACATCCAAACACTACCCCCCCCCCCCCCAAAAAAAAAAAAAAAAAAAATTGACAAAAGTTTGTAATTCTTCTTTCAATCAAACTGATAGTATATGTTTAGCTGCCTTATGTGCGCATTTGAGAATATTTTAACGCTTAGAATTAGCCAAATACTCCGTATCAACGAGGTTAACTTTGTCTCAATGGACGGAAGAAACTGTCCGTTGTCCGTATTAACGGGTGTCCGTATTAAAGCGGGATGCGACTGTACCATGAATGCATGATTGAATAAATACTGAGATAATATAAGTAGTGGTATGGTAATTGGGGGGCTAGCACTCTTGGCTCTCCAACACTATTAAAACAGTGGAATGGCCCTTATCGTAGATGAGTACGCCACGCCAACATATCAGCGGTTTCTCGCTTTCTTGACCCTAATGTCTCGTTTTCATGTTTACGAGAACCTCTGACGACAATGAGCGTAATCATCAAGACGAGACTATTAGGTCAAGAAAGCGAGAAACCGCTGATATGTTGGCGTAGCGTAGTCATCTACGATAAGGGCCATTGATGCCAAATCCTGCACTAAAACGCATTCAAGTGAGAAAATCCAAACATATAGACCCCTAACTCAGCCATCCAAACTTTGCAAGCTGGTAATACGAACATGAAGGTGGTTTTAAAAACACTGCTGGGAACAGAACCGAAATATATACATAAGAATCCTATATTTAGATAAGTCAAGAATGAAACAAGCTATTTATAGACTATAATTATGTCTACAAAATAAGTGATCATGTTTTATCGGAAAACTTGGCATCAAATCTCAAGTCATTAATGTTGTATATGCAGGCTTATTAAGAAAGGGAGCCGATAAACCGATAAAGCAATTCTAACTTCCTAACAGACAAGCTAATTATGATACATGCTGCTATAGCTTTCTATCTGTCTGCACACCTGATCTAATATTCCTGAAAACTGCGGTAACTTGCTGAGTTCTACTAAGTTAAGCCAGGTCATGTCCATGATCCATTTGCCTGGTTTGGGTTGTACAGCCTTCAGATCAAGCGCCGCGCCACCTTTATAATCAAACACAAATCACAGCTATTTTAACACTTGAATTAACTCCCAAAAGGTTGGGATAAAAAGATTCTATAGAACAAGACGGAAGCAATATTTTGGAGAAAAAGTGCAGCATTACAAGGATGGAAGGGGATTACAGCTCGTCAATTTTGATTTCGTGACAAGCGCGCGCGCGGTCAAGAAATCAAAGTTTCGATTCTGGTAGAATTTTGAGTTTTTTAGTCAGTGTTTTGTCTGTTTAGCTCATATTTCTTTGCGTTCATCTCTTTTGGCATTTTTTCTTCCTATTTTAAGATTATAAAGCAAGATAAAGCAAGCTCCGGGCCATAATCATGAAAACAGGCACGATATTTCAATCAGGACAGTGTCACTTTAACAACAAAAAGGGAGGTCCCGATAATAGTGACCTTTAGATCGGACTACGAGTACGAGATTGAGTACGAGTACGACTTTTAAAACCTAGTTTGCGTGCTCTAAATAACCATTTACCACACAAATTTGATACCTAGAGCCTCCTTATCTTCTGGTCTGCAACAGGAAGGAGCGACAGCTCTGGGGACGTGACTGGCTTTAAATTCAAAAGTCGTACTCGTACTCAATCTCGTACTCGTACTCAAATCTAAAGCTCCCTAATATTGAGTACGAGTACGAGTACGAGTTTTCAAACCAAATTCATATGCCTCATAATTAATTATCCCACCAATCTTATCCCTAACGTTCATTTATGTGTTAGGTCAGCAACAGGAAAGAGTTATAGTTCGGGGGATGCAATTGTCTCGAAATTCCAAAGTCGTACTCGTACTCGATTTCGTACTCGTTGTCAAATCTAAAGGTCGCTAATGGCTTGTGCACTAAGAACGCAGCTGCGTTTTGAATGCGACGTGATAAGCTTTGTGGCGAGGACAGCAGCGCGCGCACCGAAAATTAAATCGGAACTTTACTGTTTCACACCGCGTTAACTTTGCTAAACTTGCTTATTCTAACCGTCAGAATATATAAACATAGTGTTCTGAATAAAGTAACTGATACATATCCTTAGCAGACTGTAAGAACATTGTCTCAATGAACCATTTCTTTTGCGCACACGTTCTTTCGCTCGCACTTGAATGTTAACGGTCTGTGTGACGTAAAAACATTGAAACGTCAATTCAAAGGGGACAGACTTTAAATAAATGTGGCTTCTGAACATATCTGAATTTCGTAACTGTTCATCAGTAGGGTGCCTAAAATGTGTAGATAATACAGATAATATCGTTACGGCTGTGAAAATTCGGTAGTTTCTTGGTGTTGCGGATGGTGTGATCACCAAATGACGTAAAACAAAAGATTCAAAAGACACTGAACAATACCCATACCACAACACAAAAGCTAACCAACAATGGCTTCCGCAACACCAAGAAACACCCAAATGTGTACAATTCAACAATTCGTTTCGGCTCCATTAAATCCTAATTAGTGTTATTGCTTTTTTTTTATACTTTCCCCGGCACTTTCGGGAAGGGTTTTTCTAAATGAAGTTTACACGATTTTAAATGTTTTAAATGTTTTAGCAGTTCGTGGGACCGGACTTAAGCACTTCGTCATTTTCCACGATTATTGGCAAGGTTACAGGTAAAGATTACAGTATTATTATGGATGCAAAGGATGTCTTCTGTGTAATAGTTGATGTCTCATCGGAAATTATCTTAGCATTTTTAGCATTTTAGCACTTAGTTTTTAGTATTTTAGCAACTATTTGTAACATATTGTATGGTTTTTTAGTCTAGTTAATTAATTATCGTATCTATTTTATTATATTAAACTGTAGGTGTCCCCTATTAGTAGAGGGCTTGCCCCTCGGCTAGTTCTTCCTGACACATAAATAAAGTTTCTATCTATCTATCTAATATAAAACCTACTAGCAGAATTTTAGCTAAGAGCTCTTTGCTCTTGGTTCTTTTAATGGTTGCTAGATTTCATGTGCCGATATACGGACAAAAAGCCAACTTCATAGCCAAATAACTGGAAAACGTTACATTTGAAACTTCAAGCACTCACTGGTTACATAACTTGCCTTCAAGTGGTATTTGATTCATTTCATGAAGAGGTTTGCCAAAATAACTTAATTAGATTTAGTATATTTAGTAATACGATAGTGATCAGAAAACAACCTATCTAACATAGATCGAAAACTTAGTGTTTCTGTCTTTTCCTTTTCTTACTAAGCAGTAAATCTCAGCTGCTTCCTGTTGTTTTAAGCCAAGTTTAACACAGGCATTAAGAGCAGTTTTCAATTTGGTTACTTTGGTTTGGTGTGACGACGAACAAACCAAAGTAACCAAATTGAAAACTGCTCTTAAGTTGGCTCCATATTGTTCAGCCCTCTCGTCTTTTGCATCCATTACAGCTAGCCCGATGGTGTGGCTAGAAATCGTTTACTTGAAACCAGTAAATTTTTTATCAGTCAACAAAGTGGTATCCAAATGACGTCACTATTCGTTGCTAAGGCAACGCGAAAAGAGGTCAAAAAGACGCTATTTTGGACCATTTGAGGCCAATAACTTATAAACTACACGGTGAAAGTTTTTGTTTTTGATATATTTTTGTTTAATTGGCATGAGAAACATTTTAACAATTTTTTTAAAAATTCTGTACATACAGTTCAGAGCTACCTTAAATTTATGTAAAAATGACATATCTCTGAATCCTATGTACAGATTTTTTTCAAAATTGACACAAATGTTGGTTATGTTTATCAGACGAAAATATATAAAAATCTAAACATTTCACCGAGCAGTTTTAAAGTTATTAGCCTCAAAAGGTTGAAAATGGGGTCTTTTTGGCCTCTTTTGACGTTGCCATGGTAACAAGCT
This sequence comes from Cladopsammia gracilis, assembly GCA_022457155.1. Taxonomy (NCBI): domain Eukaryota; kingdom Metazoa; phylum Cnidaria; class Anthozoa; order Scleractinia; family Dendrophylliidae; genus Cladopsammia; species Cladopsammia gracilis. The sequence continues at coordinate 1,094,743 of JAJGOT010000110.1, forward strand.
TTGATGTCGTAGCCACCTAAATTTGTTCATTGGTTAAGTGTTTACAAACCTGTACTAAACATTTTCTCTTAACTTTACTGGCGAAGCTGTGAATGAATATCATAGATGTATCATGATGGGAATGTTTAAACTATTAGGAGCCACCTTAATGCCTGTGTAAACTTGGCTAAAAACAACAGGAAGCAGCTGAGATTTACTGCTTAGTAAAAAAAGGAAAAGACAGAAACATTAAGTTACAAATTACAAGTTTTTTATTTATACTGATGTAACTTAAGGGGCACAATATTAGTTTATCTAGATGTGCCCCTCTCATCTCCTTCCTATATATCATGTGACTTTATTTATGTATTATCATCTGCAAAGGTTTGGAGAAAATAATAAATGAATGAATGAAACCATAGTAACCACTCTGGCCAATCACAACAGTCGCAGACAATCCAATGAACCAATCACAACAGTCGCAGACAATCCAATGAACCAATCACAACAGTCGCAGACAATCCAATGAACCAATCACAACAGTCGCAGACAATCCAATGAACCAATCACAACAGTCGCAGACAATCCAATGAACCAATCACAACAGTCGCAGACAATCCAATGAACCAATCACAACAGTCGCAGACAATCCAATGAACCAATCACAACAGTCGCAGACAATCCAATGAACCAATCACAACAGTCGCAGACAATCCAATCAACCAATCACAACAGACGCAGACAATCCAATGAACCAATCACAACAGTCGCAGACAATCCAATGAACCAATCACAACAGTCGCAGACAATCCAATGAACCAATCACAACAGTCGCAGACAATCCAATGAACCAATCACAACAGTCGCAGGCAATCCAATGAAACAATCACAACAGTCGCAGGCAATCCAATGAACCAATCACAACAGTCGCAGACAATCCAATGAACCAATCACAACAGACGCAGACAATCCAATGAACCAATCACAACAGACGCAGACAATCCAATCAACCAATCACAACAGACGCAGACAATCCAATGAACCAATCACAACAGACGCAGACAATCCAATGAACCAATCACAACAGTCGCAGACAATCCAATGAACCAATCACAACAGTCGCAGACAATCCAATGAACCAATCACAACAGACGCAGACAATCCAATCAACCAATCACAACAGACGCAGACAATCCAATGAACCAATCACAACAGACGCAGACAATCCAATGAACCAATCACAACAGTCGCAGACAATCCAATGAACCAATCACAACAGTCGCAGACAATCCAATGAACCAATCACAACAGTCGCAGACAATCCAATGAACCAATCACAACAGTCGCAGACAATCCAATGAACCAATCACAACAGTCGCAGACAATCCAATGAACCAATCACAACAGACGCAGACAATCCAATGAACCAATCACAACAGACGCAGACAATCCAATGAACCAATCACAACAGACGCAGACAATCCAATGAACCAATCACAACAGTCGCAGACAATCCAATGAACCAATCACAACAGTCGCAGACAATCCAATGAACCAATCACAACAGTCGCAGACAATCCAATGAACCAATCACAACAGTCGCAGACAATCCAATGAACCAATCACAACAGTCGCAGACAATCCAATGAACCAATCACAACAGTCGCAGACAATCCAATGAACCAATCACAACAGTCGCAGACAATCCAATGAACCAATCACAACAGTCGCAGACAATCCAATGAACCAATCACAACAGTCGCAGACAATGCAATGAACCAATCACAACAGTCGCAGACAATCCAATGAACCAATCACAACAGTCGCAGACAATCCAATGAACCAATTACAACAGTCGTAGACAATCCAATGAACCAATCACAACAGTCGCAGACAATCCAATGAACCAATCACAACAGTCGCAGACAATCCAATGAACCAATCACAACAGTCGCAGACAATCCAATGAACCAATCACAACAGTCGCAGACAATCCAATGAACCAATCACAACAGTCGCAGACAATCCAATGAACCAATCACAACAGTCGCAGACAATCCAATGAACCAATCACAACAGTCGCAGACAATCCAATGAACCAATCACAACAGTCGCAGACAATCCAACGAACCAATCACAACAGTCGCAGACAATCCAACTGAACCAATCACAAAAGTCGCAGACAATCCAACTGAACCAATCACAACAGTCGCAGACAATCCAACTGAACCAATCACAACAGTCGCAGACAATCCAATGAACCAATCACAACAGTCGCAGACAATCCAACTGCATCCAGCTAAGCTCTCTGACATCTGCTGGCTGGACTCTCCTTGTGCATATACCACACGCTTGCTGCTATTACGCTTGCGGCGCCAGGAGCTGTAGTCTCGTTGCTAGCCGCCGAAACTACCATAGCTCCTGGTCAACGGCTGACGAGGGTGATGCCTAGCAGTTGGTAGATAAAGCCTCTGTATGAATTCCTCTGAACCAATCAGAACTCGTAGCAAATACATGCCGCCGGCGCCAAGCGCGGGAAAACGCGTGCGAGCAAGTCACGATTGGTTTCCGTTTTAGTTCTGATTGGCTGAGAAAGTGGCGCGAGATTTTCTAGTCAATCACATAACGTAACAACACAAAACCAAAGCAATCGCTAAGTTACTTCCGACACTAAATTGAAAACCGCTATATATATATATATAAACATATCGATCATACCCATATTGCATACCTTTTATCAGAGTCTGGAATTCTTGAACCTTGACTTTTCCACCCTGGATGTCAATCTTGAGCGCCAAAAGCAGAGTGAATAAGAACTTGTGGTCCTCATACAGACCACGGCATGAATACTTGAACACCTCATACGTAAGAAACTCGATGATATTCTGGATTCTTTTGGCTGGAATGGGTGATTTCTCTGATCTGTGGGAGGACCAAAGTTAGACACACTATTAAGTAATGATCCACATAAGAAGGATAGCGCTGAACGGCAATGCACGATGGGATGTCAACTTTTTTCATCGTTACAACTAGTGATCTCATTGGCCTAGACTCAAAAACCGCTAAAAAGTTAAGGTTCAAGGTACATTTTGTCTAATTTTATTAAGGTTTCAAGTAATTTGAGACCCAATTGCACAACATGCAATTTTTAAAAGATATTGTATTTGGGGAACTTCATAAAAGAACCATAATTATTAGCTATTGTCTTCTGCTATTCTGATTGGTTAAGCACGAACATTTCCTACAATTTATTTGACGCAAATGGATTTTCTTTATTTTTTTTAATGAAATATGATTATTAACCATCAGCTCCTCCTCTATTCTTAAAATCAAAGATATTCTATGTGGGAAAGAATCAATGCCGCAGAACAATGAAGTTTGCTATCGTTCTTATGTGGAACATTACTTAAATTCAATCCGGTATCTATAATGCTCTTATCGCTTGCATGGTACTGCTTTTTCATTATTTTACAAAATGAAATTTAGGAGTTCTGACTTGCGCCGTTTTGGGTTGTCAAAGAGGCTATGTCATCTATTTTCAGTAACACTCTGAAAAGCCAAAAATATATTTTTTCAATGGAAACCTACAATAATCGGTCCAGTTTTGTTAATATTCTACCAGTGCATTACAACTAGTATTCGTTATCTTTGGCTGCGGATGGCCAGGATGGAAATGGATTGCAACTTGAAAAAAATTGGCCAATTTTTTCAAGTTCCTCCCCGCAAGTGTCGTGGAAAAATCGCAGAAAAATGTATTATGGTTCTTTTCTTCCTTCAATAAATCACTTGATATTTTCTTTTTGGTGTTCTAAGACCAATTTTATGTTTGAGCAAAAGTACCTTGTTAACTATTTGGTGTATTTTGACCAAAACACAGCGGAATTTGCGTGACAATGCCCCTTTAAAGGGAAAGTGTCCAGGCTGATTATAATTTTTATATATGTATCGTGTTTTCATGATTATGGCCAGGAGCCTGCTTTGAGCTTGCTTTATTATCTTGAAATTAATAGGATAAAAAATATCGCCATATTGAAGAAAGCAAAGAAATGTCAACTAAAGGGACAAAAAAACCGTTAAAAATGTCAAAATTCCACAAGAATGGCAATTTTGATTTCTTGACCGCCCGTCACGAAATCAAATTTGATGAACTGTAATCCACCTCCATCCTTGTCATCCTGCACTTTATCTCCAAACTACGGCTTCTATTTTCCTCTTTAGAATCTTTTTATCCGAATAAGTTGGATATTTGGAAAAACTTGGCGATAAAACATGGAAATAAGGTAAGCGAAATTTAGTTTCTTCGGCGGGATAGTGTCCTTTTATCCCTTTCGGCGGGATAGTGTCCCTAGAGTAACCGTTCATTGAGGCCATTGGTTGATAAGGGAATAGGCCATTTCCGAGTTTCGTTACGCCTCGTTGTCAAAGCGAGGCTAGGTGCACAACCTTTCATATGAAAATGAGTTTTCATTCACATGCAAATGAAAACTCATTTTCATATGAAAGGTTTCGCACCTAGCCTCGCTTTGATAGAGAGGTTAAAGGCAACTCGGAAATGGCCTATTACTCTCTTACTTTGCCATGGATAGTGTCCCTTCATCCCTTTCGGCGGGATAGTGTCCCGGGATAGTGTCTCGGGACAGTGTCCCGGGATAGCGTCCCTAGGGTAACCGTTTATTGAGGCCATTAGTTGATAAGGGAATTACTCTCTCACCTTGCCATCGACAAATCAAAGATTCCTAAAAACTGCCTCAGTGATGTTTGATACATGACATTCACCATGCTCATCTCGACGATCAAGAAGTACAGGATAGAGCCGCGTGTGGCCACAGGGCGGAACTCCTCACGAGCCAAGTTGATCTTCACTTCAGTATCAGCAGCCACTGCAAGCTTCTCACTCACTTCTTCAGCTGTTTCTTTTGTGGTCTTTAACACCGCTACTAGAGACTCGTCCTCTACTAGCGAGCCCTGAAATAAAAGCAACCTACTCTTTAATGCTGCGTGAACATGTATATGCATGTATATGCATGTTCATACAATAATGCAAATAATGCCTCAGTGGTACACAGGGAGCCCAGGGCACTCAGGGAGCCCTGGGCATACAGGGAACCGAGGGAAGCCAGGGCGCACAGGCCTGCGATTTAACTCTTACTGACCAACCCTGCCGCAATCAAGATAGTAGTTCCAATAACTTTGTGGTCGGGCCGGGTTGCAGATTTATTTGCGTAAATTCTACTGCAGATTGCTATTGAAGTTTACAATTTTGCTTGGAATATCGCAAAAACAATTGTTTCGCGCAAGACGAAATTACAAAAACTGCTATATTGAAAAACTAGCAAAATTCGCTGTTGCAATAAAGTAGATAAAGAACTTTTGTCGTACCAAAAAGTGTTGGGAGTTGTTCTTGCAATTTGAGAGTATTTAGAAATATCGATGTAGCCAATAGGACCAATATGGATTAATAAAATAATAATAATAATAATAATAATAATAATAATAATAATAATAATAATAATAATAATAATAATAATACCTGTAGTAATAGGGGCCCTTGGAAGTGTCACCAAAGGATTTGATAGGTGGATTGAAAAGCTAGGGATAACATTCAATGTTGGAGTGGTGCAAAAGACTGCCTTGTTGGGAACTGCAAGGATACTGAGAAAAGTGTTGGAAATGTGAAGAAGAGATAATTCCGTTAGCCCTTGGTCATTTGTTATGACCCGCCTAATAGAAGAAATTACGGCAATGACAACAGCCAGAACATAATGTTAAACAAAGATAATAATAATAATAATAATAATAATAATAATAATAATAATAATAATAATAATAATAATAATGAGAGAGAGAAAGGATGATGAACAGCTGTGCACGGACGGATGTTTCAGCTGGTTGAGTACATGGAGAACATGTCCTACGTATACTATTGCCGGGGTGTTTGAACTGTACGAGCAACTTTTGCCAACAAAGCTCTACACTAGCAAAAAGACTCAAACAAGTTGCCCCGGGGACGTGAAATGTAGGCTGTGTGGCCACGCTCAAGAAAGTGTCTCTCACATCCTGTCCAGGTGCACTGCGCTAGCTCAGACCAAGTACTTGTTCAGACACAACATGGCTTTAAAGGTCCTGTTTTATGAGATCTTACATGACCAGGGTCTTCTCGAGGAAGTGCCACCATGGTACTCGCCAGTAATGCCCAAGCCGGAGTACAGGTCAGAACAAGTGGAAGCGTGGTGGGATGTACCCGTGTATGCGGACTACCAGGAGGTTCGAGCCAATCGTGTAGATGCGAGAGTTGTGGATCATGCAAACAAGAAAGTGCTGACCATAGAGATGAGCTGCCCTTGGATCAACAACCGAGAGAAAAAGAGCGAGGAGAAAACGATGAAGTATGGCCTGTTAAGGTGGGAGCTAAAGCAGCAGTATAGAGGGTACGAGGTGATTCAGCATAACATCATCATGGAAGTGCTGGGAGGCTGGTCGAGAGAAACCGAAGCCTCAGTTCAATCATTGGTAGGACGTAAGGCGAATCAAGTCCTAGAGGCTATGCAAAAGGCAGTCTTGTCGTCATCCCTAAATATAGCGAGGACTTTCAAGGTTGTGATGTGAAGATCCGCGACCAAAGCCCGACTGTCGGCCAGGAAAAATGAGAGACATTAGGGATATTTATATGCTTAGCTTATAGCTTTTTTTTATACGAAGAACGAGAGATATTAGAGACATCTATATGCTTAGATTATAGTTTTTAGATTTGTATATATAAGTTTTTTTTTCTATTTATTTAGTAAGTTATTTACACGTAGAATGAGAGATATTAGAGACATTTATATGCTTAGATTATAGTTTTTAGATTTGTAGATATAAGGTTTTAGTAACTTATTTATTTATTTATTTATTTATTTTTTTTAAGTTTCGCTCTTGCGCACAGGTTACGCTTTGCGCCCTGTGTTGCTTTATAACACTGTGCATACAGATAGTTTTACTGCCATAATAATTATGCATTTATTTATAAAACAATGTGAAGAAGACTGACCTGGGTACTGGTGAGTCTGTATAACAGATTGTCCTCAAGTTCCTTCATTTTTCTCTTGTTCGTTGTAACATCTTCCACGAGTTTTACTCGTTCTGCTTCAAGCTCCTACGTACATTTTGTGCATGCAAGTTAAAGAACAAGTTCAGTAATGTGAGACTGTAATAAGAGAAGTTTCCAATTAAAACTCCAAGTAATTCAGTTTATTAAGGTTTGTTCTTTGCTGAACTTGGGCAAGCTGCTCTAACCAACGCGGTAGTGAAGCTGCTCCTCAGAAGAGCCGTCGAGATTGGATAAAACAAACAATAGTTGTCATTGTCGACTCGTTCTATTATGCTCGCTCTATTGTATCGATCCAATTGGGTTGGATCTTCCGGGAGATTCTACATCGCCCTATTAAACCCTAACCAGAGCACGCGTGCCCGGTGACGGATCAAGGGAGGGGGGACCCGGGGCCCCGGATCCCCCTCATATTGTCTTGAAAAACAATACCTCTAACATTTTCACGCCGACGCCCTCCCGTATTCACTCCGCCCCCTCCCCTCCCCCCTTGAGATGGAAACTGGTTCCGCTACTGGTGTCAATCAAAGGATAAAAAACAAACTCAATTGTACGTTTATGTACTGTCTTCTTCTGACAAACGCAATTAAACTAAGAGAGCTTTTTACCGCTGTAGAGATAGTAGAACAAGGTCACAGCCGATTTATCATTTACGTTTTACCTCTTTTTCCGTGTTGATAACACGTCCAAGGAGCTGTTCTTCCAGTCCTTTCATCGTCACAGTGAAGTCGATTATTGCTGTGCGTGCGCTCACCTAAGCAGTAAGAAGAACATCTCATTTGTTGAATGTCTGTGCATGGACCGGGTGATTTGCTTACTGAAAGACTACTGATCAACTCAAGTCTTGTCGTAAGCCTGGCGTAAGTGTCGCATGCAACAAAGTTGTACCGTGTAAATCAGCCCTTAACGAAAAACAGTTATGTGACCCACACCCACAAAACAGAATTTTAGTGTATTTTTAGGGGTTCCTTTCAAAATTTCCGAAGATCACCTCTTAGTGAAAGTGTTGATCCGTGACCTGTCGGCCAACTGTTGGTGATCTGTCTGCGAGCTGTCGGCGAGCTATCCGTAGGCTGTCGGTAAGGTGATAATTTTAACGGAGCTCTCGCGGGCCAAAGGCCCACTGCGGAGCTCAATACTCATTGAACCTATGTCCGTCATTTTTCATGGTCATGGCTAGCGGAATGTTTCGCGGGCACGGGTCCGTCGTCGCAAAACATGCGCATATGGCGCCACACAACATCCGGGATCTTAGCAATTTTGAAAGCAAAGCGAGACTTTGTTTTTCGCACGGTTTCACGGCTGTCAGCTCGGTAAACACTTTTATAGTTGGATCTTTCGCTGTGTTTAGCGGATTTCCCTGCATTTTTTCGCGGTTTGCTACTCAAGACAGGGATACTAATTAAGGGATACTCAGAAGCCGCTTTAGTGGAAAAAGAAGAGCTTTCAGGGATAAAATGTTGCTTCGAGGAACTTCATACGTTTTTATCAATGCGGGGAGATGTTTGTTTTATTACAGATTTCAGAACCAAAGAAGCGGAGATGTAAAGAATTTCCAAGCAAGCGAGGGACTTAAAGGTGAAACAGATTACATTTTTCGATGGGAATTTATGTTGATATGAATCTGTGATTGACTTTTTCTTTGTGTTCTTGTTAGTTTTGGAGAACTGTTTATAAAACGTGCTTAAATTCAGTTAAATTCGATTTCTTGAATTTTATCGAAGACAGCTCGAACTCGATGCGCTATAAATGGTACGCCTTTTGCTTTTAAACATAAACTTATGGAGATTTGGATAAAATTTTTCGAAAGAAGATTGTGTTGGCCATTTTTATGTGTTTGTTCATCCATTACATAGATTGAAAAGCGATTTTATGTAAACAAAACAAGGCTTCTATCTTCACTCGCGTCGCCTTATGCAAATATGTTTGTGTATTTTTTGCAATTTTAATTTCCAAATCAGTTTCTCGGGCAATTTTTGACAAGCAACAAGTGTATTTTATTCGGAAAGTAGTCGTACTAGTTATTCTAGACGGAGAATAAGCTGTTTTTGTGAAGTTTTGTACGGTTTAAATGCACTGTGCACACGGTCGCGTAATACTGTTTTTGAGAATTGCTAAAATTGAAAAATAGCCCGGTCGTCAATCTTAATTCTTGTGCTTCCAACCTTTCACCTTAGTTAAGCTCATCATCGGCTTTCTGTTCAGAAAGCGACGCTGTTAGGCTAGGCCTATCTATATATATATGAATTGTTATAAATACTTCCCGATGTCGCCCGTGTGGAGTTAGACTTGCCACAAGTCCCTTCCAATACTCGTTTTCGCTAAGTTAGGTTCTCCGTTGGAAGGGACTTGTCCCACTTGCAGCGCGGGAAATCTTTACCGGTGGATTTTTCCACCGGTGACGTAAGAAGCATATTAGCCAATGAACAAGCAATTTCTGATCTACGTCATAGGCTCACGCGCGGTCAACACGCTGAAAAATCGATCTCACTCGGACAAGAATATCAAATTTTACACGTAGTTTCGCATTATCGGAGTAATAGCATGCATTTTGAAGATATAAAATGGAAAGAATACTCAGTTGCCACTATAGTGGAAAAAGAGGAGCTTCAAGCGATGAAATTTTGCATCGAGGAACTTCATGTCTTTAAGCTATATCAATGTGGGGCGATATTTTTCCGGACGTCAGTACCGAAGAAGCGGAGTTTGAAAGAATTTTCAAGCAGATGAGGGACATCACGGTAAAAGAAATAACATTATTCGATGGAAGTTTATGTTGATATCAATTTGTGATTGACTTTTTCTTTGAGTTTTCGTCAGATTTTGAGAAATGTTTATAAAACGTGCCCAAATTCATGAGTTTCGCCTTTTGCTTGCGAGGGCAGTTCCTCGATACGCTAACGGTACACGTTTTGCTTTTAAAGATAAGCTTAAACTAACGGATATTTGAATAAAATTTTTCAAAACAAGATTTTGCTGACAGTATGTGTTTGTTCATTCATTTATACATAGGATGAAAAGCGATTTTATGTAAACAAAATAAGACTATACGTTATAACTTCACTCGCGTCACCTTTTGCAAAGATGTTAGCTTATGTGCATTTTTTGCAATTTTGATTTCTAAATCAGTTTCTTGGGGAATTTTTGATAAATAACTGGTGTATTTTACTCGAAAATTAGTCATTCTAGCTATTCTAGACTGAGAAAAGTTGTTTTTCTAAGCTTTTTTGAACCCGAAATCTACTGCGCAGACGTTCCGTGTAATAAGCTTAAGCTTACCGTTTTTGAGAATCGCTAAACTTGAAAAATATTAAGCTTAAGTGCCGCATTGCCGAAAGTGCTGTTTTGTTTTTACACCTGAACATCAGATCTGAAATAATTAACAAACATGGATTTTTATACGTAAGCTATTCAGTACGGGTTGTCCAAAGTAAAGCATGACGCTTTGAAAGGAATACAGGAAACTGTAGTAGAGGGTTCAAAGGGTTCAACATTTATCGGCAAAGAGACGTCCAGTGTTTCTCGGGAAAGATTTTTTGTTTTGAAATTGCACCGTACGTCATCGACTGGACGAAGTGTGGTCCTATTAACATCATTCAAGGACAGTTTGTATCATTGAACTCATTGAACGATCCGTGCTCCTTCATGGGAAATAAAACTTATATTCTCGAGGCATGTTCTATTCGGTTGCAAGTTAGGTGGTTATTTTGTGTTTTTTATTTTTATTTTGCAAAATTAGCCAAAATGTCTTTTACTGTTTGTATTGTGATCAGTTATTATTTGTCATCGCTTTTCAGCCAAGAGAACTTTGACGGCGTTGAAATTTTCCCTCGCTGACTCTATTTTCTTCGCCAAAATCGCAGTCTTGTCGTAAGCTTACTGCTGTCTTTTCATTCTGACAAGTGTTTAACCAAGCACTTTTTCTACGCTCTGTTTTTTTTGGGGGAGTCGGCGAATGAAATAGCTTCCGGTGGTTACCCGAGTTTTAGACTTCTTCTCTGCATAGGATACAAATTACTTCTCTTGATCTTGGCGAGATCAGAACAACTTTATAAAAGGTTTTCGTGTTCGTTGTAGTTGAACTCCCGTCCGACGCCATTAAAGTTCGTGTGACCACGCGGAGCTAGGCCGCGCTTCTCGTGGAGCGCGTAAAATTTGTGACTGTCAATCATTTTTTCGCGCCAAAAAATTACGCGTGCGATTCAAATTGCTGCAAGTGAAACAAGTCGTCCTTCGCGACTAAACTTAATTCCGCGCGCTTGTCGAATAAAACTCGACTAAAAAAACGAAGGTCGACTTGTGGCAAGTCTAGTGTGGAGTTCGCTACATGTGCAGTTGTTATCACGTCCTGTCGACACCAACATTTTTCAAGAGATATTGCGTAACCTGTGCGTGCAAGATTTACATTTTGACAGCATTTCTCCCCGATACCACGCAGCTCTTAAGAACCTCTAATTTCATTGGACCTAAGTATCACGCAGCTTTATTGTTATCAGGGCTAGGGTCCATTGTTGTGTTGTCTGTTTTATTGTTTTCTCAGAAAATCAGAGAAGACCTTGTAAGAGCTGCGTCCTGCCCCATTTGTCCGAAGATAAACAAGGTTCCTTTACACGCGTCCAACGATCATCAAATGTTTCCCTATTGCTGCCGAATATGTAACGACTGAGGGTTATATTGTCTCAGCGTTACTCACCTCAGGTGTATAGGAAGGATTTCCCAGCTTTGTGGTGATGACCATTTTAAAGCCACTCATCACATCACACTCCTTATCTCCAACTTTAACCTACGGATTTACACATAAAAAATGTACAAAATGTGTTATAGTGAAACCTGTATTAAGCGGGCCCCATATTAAGCGGACCACATATTAAGCGGACACCCTTTTTGATGCGGACACCAGCTGCATGGATCCCTAAATTTTCATCCCATATTTTACTGTAAAACGGACCTGTATTTAACGGACCCCTCTATTAAGTGGACAATAGCGAGGGTCACCAGGGTCGCGAGGGTGTCCGCTTAATACAGGTTTCACTGTAGTTTCCTAATTTGGACAGTGTTAATTAGAATCTACTTGCGTTACTTTATTTTTCGACATGCAAGTGACTAAGTCGTTCTGATACGCTGCAAATACCTGATACAAAAGGCTAGCGTTTCTTGATCGTAAGCCCCTACTCGTACAAAATTGATTGCGCGCGCATTGCTTAAAAACACTTCGTTCGCGCGCGCTTTAAGATTTTGCCCATTGTTTCGTCATATTTAAAACTAACGGACAGTTACCCTTATCATTCGCTTGATCAAGTGCAACACAGGGGTTTAACTATTCACTTCTAGCATTACTGGTTTCTTTTATGTAGCAACGGTTAGCGGGTAAGTGGGTTAAAGATAGCTTTTCTTTTTTAACACTCTTGTTTGTCATTCAAGATTTTTATTCCAAGTACAGGTATATTTCGATCAACCGTTATTTCTCGTTTGCTTTTGTTTTGCATTGCTACGCTTTGTAAGTACAGTCAGGTAGAATCCCGATACCTTGAACCTCCAGGGGAGAGGGAAATTTGGTTCGATATATCGAAGGTTCGATATATCGAAGGTTATCGAGGGTTAATTTCAAGCAATCTTTAGCCGGGGAAAAAACGTTTGGTTCGAGTTAGCGAGAGATTCCAGTTATCGAGGGTTCAAGTTATCGGGATTCAACTGTAGCTAAAAAGCACTTTCTCAACCAATAAGTGAAAGTAAAACGAATCGTGACCTGCTCGCACTCTTTTTTCCCGCGCTTGGTGGCATCTACATGCATTGCTTTGAGATCTGATTGGTTCATTGGATTGTCTCTGTCTTCTGTGATTGGCCACAGTAATTACTTTGGTTTTGGTTTTTCGACACACAATTAAAAAACGCTCTTTCGGCTAACCTTATAAGTGGAGCCCGACTTGATGAAGTTTTTCTCAAGCACATTGTCCAGAGCGGGATCCAGTTCCTCTCCGACGTCCTCGATGAGAAGAGGCCTTCCGAGTGACAGCGCGTCCTCCAGGTGATTTCGAAAGTACTTGTGGTTGAGTGATGTTACCTGACAAAAATGACAAAAAGAAGTTAAATCTAAGAAGTTATCCCTTTACATCCATCAATTGTTTTTTCTTTGTTAAAGGCTCCAACTTCACAAACTCGAGTGGACGTTTGACTGGCCTGCCAAGATTAGCTTTTGCTACCTGCGGGCCTGTCTTGCAAATTGTATAATAATTAACTAATAAAGATTTTTGTTGTTGTTATTGTTTTGTTGTTGTTGTTGTTGTTGTGGACGTGTGTGCATGAACTTGACATCGACAGTTGGCAAACTCGATTTGACGTATGAACGTTTGCTGCAACTTCCTTTCGTGCAACAGGTAGAGAACCCTAAGAGGCAAAGTTAAGGTGTGTGAAAGTTTCTCGCAGGAAAACACGAGATTGCTAACTTTTTGGAGTTCACCAACACGGGTTTGCCAACTTTAGTATGTCGTGTGAAAATGCCTTAAATATTGCTCCATATTAACCATCAGTACAAAGGTTCTTTCCTTTCCTCAATTCGCAGTTCCTTAAAAAAACGTCTTAACGCTACATTCAAAAGACCCAAATCCAGATCATTTGAAATTTTTCAGGAAACGTCTTTACCAATATACCACGCTGATGCCCAAGAAAAATTTCCGCGAGAGCCATGATTTTCGTTTCTCTGTGACGACGAGGTTTGTCTCGTTTTTTGGACTCACATAGATTTTCCAAAGCTCCACATTCGCTAAGTTAGATACTGTAAAAAATACTGAACTATCTGAGCCACATGTACATGTTTACTTTGAGCTACCACTATAAACAGTTCACAGATTCAAGGATTAGCTATATAATCAATTATTTTTCATTATTTTCTCTGTGGAATGCTAAAACAAAATTTTAAGACTTCCCTGGATTTCCAGTACCTGTAGGAGTAGTGTTATTTGTTACCTGCAACTCATTCTCCTTCTCCCGGCTCATGATCCACGCCTTGCCTTGTGTTTGAGGGTCAATGAGAAGAGGATACCTTGTTGCCTTGGTAACGATGATACCGTTTTGAATGGAGAGCTCGTCGCTTGGGAGCCCATGGAGATTCCACTCACCGATCTGCGATCGATAAGAGCAAACATAATTTTAATTTAACCATGGACGCTTGCAATTTTTAACGCCTGGTTGACTGGACAAATGAAAGTTCTTTTTAGGCCCCACCTCTCCAAATCCTATTTTTCTTATACGCAACACCCCCTCTGTATGTAAAATTTTGTTATTTAGGAAGAAAAAAAATTATTATAAAATTCAAGAGACGGATATTGGTCAAGACATAAAAACTCGACTTTCCTTGGGCACAAATGCAAGTTGGCCTTAGCCAGCTACCAATTGCTGACAATTGTAATAAGTTTGATTTGATTCAAAACAATTGCTCTTTGGAACATTAGCAACATTCCTCTAGAGAAGACTTTGAGCAAACGGCACATAAATCACTGTGGTACTAACCGTGGCTACAGGTTCATAACATATAAAAAATAATAAAGATACGGATACCCCGATACGGCACATAAATCACTGTGGTACTAACCGTGGCTACAGGTTCATAACATAAAAAATAATAAAGATACAGATACCCCGATACGGCACATAAATCACTGTGGTACTAACCGTGGCTGCGTCTGTTAACATATTGATGAGATTCAGATTCTTGGAGAAAGGGATCTTGTTTGTTGTCATCTCTTTCTCCCACCTGTTTAGCAGTAGATTACGGAAGTTTTGATTGAATGGCCCCAGGTAAGACAGGAAGCCAGTGGCCAGCAACACGTCACCAACAAGCCTGTAGGGAGGTTCAGTCAATAACAATTCTTGAGCGACATTCTATATGAATACCCCATTTCCGAGTTGCTCTTAGCCTCCTTGTCAAACTGAAGCCAAATGCAAAACCACTCATATGGATATTAGTTTTCTTTCAAGTGCAATATAATATGCAAGAGTGTTACAGACATGATCAATGACCTTGGATGGGATACTTTAGAACTGAGAAGGAGAGAGAAGAGCAACTCGGAAATGGGCTATTGATAATCTTGTAACCTTTTATTGAAGGTAACGCTCAACAAGAACGCTGAATTCTTGAGCGACATTCTATATGAATTGACAATGTCGTAACGATTTATCGAAGATAACGTTCATCAAGACGCTGAAATTTTGTATTTAAAGTACATGTTTTATCGTGCCTTTGGTGAACAATAACGCTGAACTCTTGAGCAGATTCTGTATGGATTTTGCAGCGCGTTAATGCTCTTTAACACTAGACGGTTTTATCGTATACTGTAATGCCCTTTTTTACATTACCCAGTAAAATTTTCGTGATATTCCGCAATGAGTCAAGTATAAAGAAAATGAAGTCAATGTAAATGGATTCACAGAAGTGGAATTTTGGAAGCCATCCTCTCTTCTAACGACCCTTTCTTTTCACTCGACGCTGAATATTAAATGTTGCTACTCTTTGCAGCACTGTCATGATTTTTCAAGAAGATTAGATTGATTTTTGACCACTTGCTACACGTAATGTGTGGCGTGACCTCTCTTAGCTCTCTAACAGAATGTCTAGAAAAAAAGAAGAGGTAGAAGAAAACAAATCCTATTGGTATTTTTGACTGACAGGCTGAACCTGATCTCAGCCTCAGTATATACGGTAGCTCCGTTTATTGCATCTGGTCAATGAATAACACTGAAATCTTGAGTTAGATTCTGTATCAATTTACAGCGTGTTAACGACGCATTTTGTCAATAAGAACGCTGAACGCTTAAACTGAGTCTGTATGGATTCACAGAGTTGACGCTCTATTATACTTCACGTTTTAGATGCGCAAAAACTTTCGCGCGCTCTTGGTCTTTCTTTCGTTATTGCTGCGAAGCACCAGCTTCGCAGCAGACTATTTCGAAAGGACATGTTAACGTCACGAACACATGATTGCTGGATACCAGACCCATACCAAAGTGCTGAGGCAAAAAAATTATGTTTGTCACGATCGACAGAACTTTTTCGTACAAAGTGCCTCGATTTCGTGCATTCCTAATGCTTTCAGAATGGCCTGGAATGGGTTTGGAGAGAACGGCCTTGCCGCCATGATGAATTCCACAATACAAACTGATTTGGTAAGTGAAAGTATATCGCAACCGCTTAAGATATTGCCAAAAATATTCGGCTAATATTTATCAGAACTTTTATACAAACTGTCGGGAAACTCTGTACTTCTTGTCGTCGAAAAATAAGGAACTTCCGAGTAAAAGCCAGCAAAACTGCATCTTGCGATCGTGTAGTGAAGCAGTGAGCACAGAAACTACAAGTAATGACACTAATCACACCAATCTAACTTATCGACCTTTTTGGCCAGCAACTAAGAGCGCTCTGCGCCCAGCAACTGAGAGGTCAGTGTGCCAAACGATCCAGTGCGATCGTATAAAACTAAAGAAAGTGACAATCTGTACATTTGGTCGACTGAAAACAACCGATGCTGAAAGTACATTGTCTCAAACTGGTTACTGCTACCAGAAGCAAGCTAAACCAGATGAATTACACGATTTTTCCGATGCTTCAGAAAATTGAGCTGAGGTCACAGGGTTCAAGTGTTCTGAAATACAAAAGGCCAGGGAAGCTTTCTTAATCTCACTTTCGCAGCAATTCACTTTCTATAAGAAACTACTAGTTATATATGTCATTTTGAAGCTTGAAACGTTACGTAAGCATGGTGTACAAACATTGTAATTTGTAACTCGCCTATACCAAACAAGTTGAGACCAGGAGAAAGATGCGATATTCATCGTACCATGAGCATGAGAGTCCCCGACAGGAATCGAACCAGACTTCTATGACCTTCCTTATACCGGTCGGAGTGCTCTAACCACTGACCTACAAGAGACTCGTGGTGAGCTAGGCCATATACTAGGTTCACACACCGGTTAGATGCTCTAACCACTGAGCTACGAGAGACTTGTGGTGAACTAGGCCATATACTAGGTTCACACACCGGTTAGATGCTCTAACCACTGAGCTACAAGAGACTCGTGGTGAGCTAGGCCATATACTAGGTTCACACACCGGTTAGATACTCTAACCACTGAGCTACAAGAGACTCGTGGTGAGCTAGGCCATATACTAGGTTCACACACCGGCTAGATGCTCTAACCACTGAGCTACAAGAGACTCGTGGTGAGCTAGGCCATATACTAGGTTCACACACCGGTTAGATGCTCTAACCACTGAGCTACAAGAGACTCGTGGTGAGCTAGGCCATATACTAGGTTCACACACCGGTTAGATACTCTAACCACTGAGCTACAAGAGACTCGTGGTGAGCTAGGCCATATACTAGGTTCACACACCGGTTAGATGCTCTAACCACTGAGCTACAAGAGACTCGTGGTGAGCTAGGCCATATACTAGGTTCACACACCGGTTAGATGCTCTAACCACTGAGCTACAAGAGACTCGTGGTGAGCTAGGCCATATACTAGGTTCACACACCGGTTAGATGCTCTAACCACTGAGCTACAAGAGACTCGTGGTGAGCTAGGCCATATACTAGGTTCACACCGGTCAGATGCTATAACTACTGAGCTACGAGAGACTTGTGGCGAGCTAGGCCATATACTAGGTTCACACACCGGTCGGATGCTCTAACCACTGAGATACGAGAGACTCGTGGCGAGCTAGGCCATATACTAGGTTCACATGACACACGTCCTGTGTACTGCTAGGAACAGCAATGTCGAAAGCAACCTGTGTGGTGCTAAATAAAAGATGGTTAATCTTAAGCTCAGTAGTTAAGTTAAAAAGATGTAATGTTTATCGTATCACGAGCGTGGGACAAAGAAAAAATTCTGTGTTCCAGAAAAAGTCTTTCTTCCAGAAAAATTCTTTCTTCCAGAAAAAGTCCTTCTTCCAGAAAAAGTCTTTTCCGGCGCTCGTGACTTGATGAACATTACATCTTTCTTATTTCATTACCGAACTTAAAATTTACCATCTTTCTTTATTTTTCACCCAGTTGAGATAAGTTGGAATTGTTAACTGATTATGACGCACCTGCCAATCTGGTCTTGGAACTCTTTACTCTGCTGCGTCCATCGAATCTTCTCACCTCCTAGGCCTGTGATGAGTGCAGATGCAGCCTGCATTTTGTTCTTGCACGATTCAGCATCGTTCAGCAAGTCCTGCATCAACGACAACAACAAAGTTCAAAAACCATAATAAATACCGTAAAAGGACGGGCAACAACCGGAAATGGACTCCAATTTCTATCACACAATGTTGCCAGGAGTAGTGTTATTCCCCATAAAAGGGTTCTAGCCCATCGTAAGTTAACTTAAGGGACGTCCTCGACTATTTATCCCTATCCATTTACACATCTTGAAGGAATTAGACTATGTAAAGTTAGCGTCTTGCCTAAGGACCTCTAACGTGAATCGCATCGCCTAAAGCCTGGTTACTAGCGACATAAACATAAGCGGAAGCATAAGGGTCAATCTTATGCTCATGTCAACACTGGACGAAAAAATGAATTTACTCAAGTTTGCACATTGAGCAAATATGTAGCAAATTTGGGCCTTTAAATTTGAACCAAATTTGCACTGGGGGTGTTGAAATGAATGTAAACATACATCTTTGCTCACGTGCAAATTGTGTGCAAATGTGGTGTAAATATACATCTGTACTATATCTTTGCTACCCCAAGCAAACATCATATTTGCTCATCTTTGCCATGCCAAACAAACGTAAAGAAAATGTGGAATTTACCAGCTTTGCTTTCTTTGCAAATAAAGTGCAAACATCAAGTTTGATTTGCTGCAAATATGGGCAAAGTTGTGCAAATGTGGTCTTTACTACATGTTTACTACTGTTTTGTCACCCATGTAAATCCATTTTTTCGTGCAGTGCAACGTTGTTTTTCACTTGACGCAAATTCTTATGCTTTCGGTTATGTTTATGCTTATGCTTATACCGCTAATGAAACCCAAGCTTAAGAGAAGGTTGGGACATACAAGAGTTTCCAGAGTTGGAAACCAAAAGAGTTAGAAACCAAGCGTTTCCAGAGTTGGTAGCCATGCAGCTCCAGGATGGACAGCCGCCTCCAAAGAGCTGCGGGGGCTCGAACCATGGACATTTCATTCACATATCTGTCGTAATGACCACTAGGCCATGGTATCTCGAGAAAGCGAGACACATTTATTTAAATTTGGGGTACGATTTTCAATAAGAAACGTTACTGCTATCCATGAAAGCCCTTAGTATTACAGCTGGACAGTTATCGCTATTTAATAATTTCAAGGTGAAATTATCGTCACCTGTTTCTCCTTGACGGCACTATCATACATGGCTTGCACCTTGTCCAGTTCACGCTGTTTATCATCCAGCTTTTCCTGTGCACTGTTCAGTTCAGCAGCAGCTACCTTCAGTCTGGCTTCCTGTACAACTAGATTGGCCTGAAAGCAAAGTCTGTCGTAAGTGCCCACTTCTGTACGATAACCCTCAAACGTCCAGGCCTTTTCTTGTCTTGTTTGCGTGTGGTTAATGTTAGTGGCATTTGTGTAAATTCAGGGTTCGTACTCTTCAGATTTTTAAATTCCATGACTTTCCATGACCTTTTCTATGACCTTTTCAATTTTTTCATGACCAAGAGTTCAACAGTTGTTTTCAAAATTTTATCAAAACGATCATTTTTTTTTTCATCTTGCCTTATTATTATTCCCACAACATATGCTGCCTTAGTGATTTTGTACCATGAACATAATTTTTCATGACTTTCCATGACCCACACTTAAATTCCATGACTTTCCAGGCCTGGAAATTCAATTATGCAATTCCATGACTTTCCAGGTTTTTCCATGACCGTACGAACCCTGTGAAATTAGGTTTAGCAGCGCTTTTTGCGTTCGACGATAAGAAAACGCTTCCAAATCTCGTGAAGGCAGCTTTTTTTTATCTTAACGTCGAATTACCCGCCGCACACATTTTTCAGGGGCACCTCTCGGCTGTAAACTCTAGGCCTCGCTTTTGTTCTAGTGCTCAGACTCCCACGGCATTGAACGTACTCTTTAATCTGTGATTACTGCTAGTTGTAATTACTGTTGTGACCACTTCTCTCAGGCCATTTTTCGTAGAATTTGGGTATTCATTTACAAGATGCACGACCTTTAACGACTGTATTTATCTCTTAATCGACCAATGTTTTTAATAATTTAAATCACCGCATTTTTAAAGACCTCTCTCCTTTTCGAGGATGAAACAAAATATAACTTAAGACGTGTCCGTTCTTTAAACATACCACGCATGCACTCTGACAGATTCATCAGGTTTCAGTGCAGCAATGATTAGGCCTTAAATTTTAACCTCTTTTATCAGTATTAATATCTCTTTCAAGCTAATTTGTATCGTATCTTGTCTTGATTATTACTACATGTAATTAGCATCCTAATTAATCTTTCTTAAAAAGAAATACATGGGTAATTAACCTTCAAAGGCAAAACTTCTTTGTTTACACCGTAGAAGAACGCCATAGCACAAGTCCATGAGCACAAGCCAGCAACATTACCACAGACCTATGAACAAAACAACAAGTTAATGTGCATCTAAAGAAGGCATTCCTTCTCCGCATTCAAAATGGCGGGGCCAGCGTAGAGATGGTCAAGCCCAAATCATACCGTCCAGAAGGACGTCGGACACCTTATTGAGACTTATATAACGGAGTAACTGGTTAGCTTTCAGTTGAGGTTGGGGGTAGCAGTTTATATAGTTACATTTAGACCTGAACAACCCGAGAAGCTAGGTGATACAGTGGTACGGCAGGCTATGTAAGCCTAAGCCTAGCTGAGGTCACAGGTTCAGTCCTGAGTGGGGATTTTAGATTTTTTTTTTAACTTAAAAATTTATTAAAAATAAAGTGTCGACATTACGTTATATTAATCTCAATAAGGTGTCCGACGTCCTTCAGGCCCCGGTTGTTCAAAAGGTGGATAGCGCTATCCACCGGATAAATCACTATCCAGTGGATAACACCAATGATTTTGCTAATGCTTATACACTGGATAGTGATTTATCCGGTGGATAGCGCTATCCACCTTTTTAAACAACCAGAGCCTGGACGGTATGATTTAGGCACAACCCGTAGAGACCCTGGTCCCAGGACGCAAAATACTCCACTATTCTTGGAGTATTATGGAAGCCTTGTCCAGGTGTGGAAGTATAACGAACCTTTTTTGCTGTTGCTAGGTTGTAGTCTTCCATATCCAAGTATGGCCTGAGTAACTCCACAGCCTCCTCGTTAATTGTGTCCTTTGGAAAATTTACCAGATTTTGAAGAAATCCTCCTTGGCTCATAAGCTGTAGAAAATGAAGTGTTTTTGTTAGTAAATGTGTAGGCTATGTGAAAAAGCGATAGAAATACAGGACACGATTCCAAGGGAGATTGCCATCACTTGGAAGTGATATCGAGATGTCGATTCTTACTGGTGCAGATGGCGATGGAACAAACATTAATTGGGCGCTTGAAGAATGGGGAGTAGAAACTGAAAACAATGGAAAAAAAAAGAAAATTCAGATACACTGCCTTCTAGAACTTGAATTGGTGATTTGCACGGCGGCCAAATTGGATGACTGAAACAATAAAACTCATTTCCATAAAATAGAGTTTTATTTCCAAAGGATGCAAAATTCATTGTTCTGTTATCCAACATCGATAGATGTCTACGCAGAATCCTCTGTATCTATTGGCCAAATATAACCAGTTATAGGAGATTGTGGAAGATCACGGGGCAAACACCAGTTAAACAGCAGATAATGAAGAGGAAATGGACATGGATAGGCCGTACTTTGAGAAGACCGGCAAATAGCATCGCACGACAAGCTCTCTTGTGGAATCCTCAAGGTAAGAGACGAATAGAAAGACCTATAAACAGCCAGAGGAGGGACACAGACTGACTAACTCCTACTCAGCAATAAAGAGGTAGAGCTTTTCATTCAAATACAGTTTTGCTTGACGTTTTCACTCTTTTTAAACTGCCTAACATCTGGAATCAAATTCAGGTTCATTGAGCTAAAGTAAGATTAGTTTAAGCGCATTCAAAAAGGGAAGTGTGACCCCCCCAAAAAAAAAACTACTTGGAGCCACCTTAAACAACTTTGCAATTGTTCCAATTTGTTAAATTTGTCTAATATGACTGGATTGTCCAGGAGCTAAATTTGTAAGGTCAGTCTTTAAGTTCAAATAGAGAAAGGAAGATTAACCGTCTTGTGTTCACGTTCTCCACGAAACCTATAATTTGATCATTTTCCGTTATTGTTTTGCAGGGAAGGCAAAGAAACGTACCAAAATGTAAAACGCATGTGCATAAGAATTGTTTTCGCTCATTAAACCTATTGTTTTGTGCCGTTCTCTCTGCCGTCGCCGTCGTGGTTGTGTAAGCTCCCTAATGAGTGAATAGGCCTAACACTGCACGAAAAAATGGATTTACATGGGTGACAAAACAGTAGTAAACATGTAGTAAAGACCACATTTGCACAACTTTGCCCATATTTGCAGCAAATCAAACTTGATGTTTGCACTTTATTTGCAAAGAAAGCAAAGCTGGTAAATTCCACGTTTTCTTTACGTTTGCTTGGCATGGCAAAGGTGAGCAAATACGAGATTTGCTTGGGGTAGCAAAGATATAGTAAATTTTTGCACAGATGTATATTTACACCTCATTTGCACACAATTTGCACGTGAGCAAAGATGTATGTTTACATTTACTTCACACCCCCAGTACAAATTTGGTTCAAATTTAAAGGCCCAAATTTGCTACATATTTGCTCAATGTGCAAACTTGAGTAAATTCATTTTTTCGTCCAGTGTAAGTAAGTAAGTAGTCATCCAACATGGCCGCTCTACAAACAACCAGTTCGTAAAACATTAGAGTAGTTAATTATGTTACCTTGAGTGATTCACCCCAGCTTGGAGTGACACTCATCTTCTCTGGATCAAAGACAACTGGAGAAATAGCTCGTCTGAACAGCAGTAACACACAGTCCATGATGCGCATGATCAGATGAGGTGGCTTGGCCAGCTTGCGCACTGTGGATATATCTGCGGCTTTTATTGTCTAACGGATGATAACACAACATGAAGTTTATTTTGAAGGTATGAAATAAATTGATTTATGTGACTGTCACGTAATAAGTTAAATCTGTAACCAGCTTCCGGTAAGGGGCATGCTATCATCCGGGAAATTACATTGCAAGCTAATAAGCCACGTGTGGAATGCTTCTTTCCATTCAAGGCAAGATCATTTTCCCTCCCTCAGGTTTTCCTCGTTTTGTCCATTATGTCGTATGTGCCCTCACCTTTGCTGGGATATAATGCCTTTTATGTTTAGATATCACGAGCTTTCTATTCCCCCTCTATGAGTGTTAAATGACAATGGCCAAAATTTATCCCAAATAGTTGTGTCATTATTTTCTAACCCAGCAAACTGAGATAACCCAAAGCAATAATCCTGGCCAACAAAAATTGATTTTAGGATAACGGACAACGAAAATTAAAAACGTTTAGCTACATCTTGATAGTCTACTGTCTTCGCAAGCAGATGATGATAATGTATATTTTACTTGTTTTTGTTTTTGTTTAAGGGTATGGCTAATTTAGAAAAACTTGTTGTAGAAACGTTTATCGGAGGAAAATGTTGATAAATTTGATAAACTTCGAAGAGGAAGTTTGTACAAAATTTCACGCCTAATTTAAATACCACTACCGCATTTCTCTTTGACTTAGAGCCTGTCTAAACTAAAAAACAGGTTCTTGTAGAAACTTTGTCGCGACAGGAGTGAAATATTTTCCCGTTCATTCGGCTGCGCAAGAACATATATTTGGGAAGCAAGCCTTGCTTTTGAGAGACAATAATTCCAATCACTCAAAGCGCATTAGCATCAATTCCGGCCGAATTTCACTTGTTGTTCTGTAACTAAACTATCTATAAGGTGGATACCTCTCTAAGGCAGACATCAGTGATTGGCTGGCTCTGGCTGAATTTCACTTGTTGGTTTGTAACTAAACTATTTATAAGGTGGACACCTCTCTAAGGCGGACATCAGTGATTGGCTGGCTCCGGCCGAATTTTACTTGTTGGTTTGTAAATAAACTATCTATAAGGCGGACACCTCTCTAGGGCGGACATCAGTGATTGACCCCTCTAAAGGCCCGTTTACACATGCGATTTTTGTCGCAAGTGTAAACTGGCGGCGATTTCCTGTGTGATTCGGGTGCGACACTTGCTTTGATTTGCTGTGATTTCCCAAACATCGCCGCCAAGTTGCATCAGGTTTCGAACATGTTCGAAACCTCTGCGACATCGCGCGACAAATCGCCGCCCCTTTACACATGCGATTTGAAGATGCAACTTGCGTGGGACAAAAATTGCATCGACAAGTGCGACAAAAAAATTGCACAAAAAGTCGCCTGTGTAAACGGGCCTTAAGGCGGAGAGCGAGAGCTGGTCCCGGGGGTGTCTGGTTCAGACAGAGTTCACTGTATCTCTTTTGAAATCTGTGAAAATACTGATACATAAGTGAACAGCAAACCTGAAGAGCGGCTTCTGCTTCCTCCAATGCTGGTTTAGCCGCCAACAGCTTCTCCTCTGCAACTGCTTTGTCGGCCTTAAAAACGTTCACACAAATTATCATTACACGCGGCAATAACGAAATACAGAAAGGTTAACGATATCAAACAACTGATCAATACTTACCTCGATTTCATCCACGATTGCTTGGGCTTTGTCCTTAACCTTCTGCACGGAAGCCTTAACTTTCTCAGCCGCTTGAGCACTTACTGTCACCTCCGCTAACACCTAAACAAATTATTAGTGACCTTGAGCAACGAGAACGTGGACACGAACGAACAGCAACTGGAAATGAAGTGGTTCCTTTTCTAACATACTTCTACTTCTCGCTAAAAATAGGAAAGCTTCTCTAGTCGCTAAGCCACGCCTATCCAAAACAACATGCATGGATATACACCTAATTCAATAAAGGTTGCTTTGGCAGTTGGTCATTGGTAATTGGGAATTGGCATTTAGCATACGGAACACAATGCAATGCTTCGCTTGAGTGACCGCCAAACAATAGCTTCCAAATGCCAAATTACCAATGACCAAAGCAACCTTTATTGAATTAGGTATATACCCATTCCCGCAAGAGGTCCGCTAGGATAATGTATACATATACTAATTACTTCACAATGTACCCATATGATACTAATGAGCAGTGCTTTCCTGTGATTCGTAAGTCTTCTAGATTTGGTACACTGTGCGATACCTTGTCAGCTTTAACCGAGGCAACAGCTAGCTCTTTCTCTTTAACAACCAGTTCCTTGGCCAGCTCCGCCACTGAAGCACTGGCCTCCACCAGTTTATCCAGACCGGTGTTCATTCGGTTTGCCAGCTCTCCAATCTGCGATCTTTTCTCCGCGTAGATTGTCTTGTAACCGTCAACAAACGACAGGTACGATTTGGGAGTCACGTGTGTTTGACGACGGAACCTGTAAAGTGATATAAGCGCATAAATGTTAGTTAGGGTAGGTGGGAGGGTATCTTATCGTGAGTCCTGGAATCCTAGTTTCTGTGAAGCCTGGGGACAAATCTTTTTACAGGGGCAGTGTCACACCAAGAGAAAGAAATCAACGATTCTTGAAAGAGGAACAAATCATGTTTTGTTCTTGCCCATTTTGGAAGCAGTGTGAGAACTTGAAAAACGGTAGGCTAGCCAATATGAGGTTGCAATTGAATTTATTCAGACCCAGTCCATCAATGACTGGAGACAAAACTGGGCCATTATTTTTCAGTTTCTGCTAATACAAAAACATTTTTTGTTTTTTGAAATGACACTTAAGTCCGTGACACTGCCCGTTTAAGCTCGGAGCCTGAACAAGAGTGCTGATTCCTGCCTTGGTATAAAGGAGATGAAGCCTTATTTTTTTTTCCGGTACCCCGGGATCCTAAACTTCTTTCACGCTCTTAATCACACGAAATGCGTGCACATTTTAAGGAAAGAAAACGGTGTTGAAACTCGATAATTCAAACGTGAGGTGAAACGTAAAATTGTTTATTTAACAAAAAGTTCGTCTTCATTTCACCAGGTTTTAATCCCTATAGCAGAATCTGAGTGAAGCAGAGTGAAAGAATTAGCGGAAAGAAATGAAAAAGCTGTTTTTATAAAGCTGTTGAAAAGTAGGCATTTTGGGAATAAGCCTTCGTTAGTTTTTTTTTAAAGATTGCATGAATGAACGATTGAACAAACGAACGAATGAAGGAATGTTTATTTCCCATAACGATACAAATACATATTAAAAATACGGACTTTTACAAAGTAGTCTCATGCAAGTTAACTTGTAAGTTTAATAGCCCTTCCTACTGAAATACTTGCCTTTCAAAGTACTCGACGCAGCCTTCCGCCACGCCATCGTGGAAGGTTCCCATGGTACGCACCACACTGTTTTTGATGGCCGCTGTGCACGTGATGTCGAACTTGGACAAGAAGTAGTCTGCCACTGCGATCAATGCGTCCTTTGGCCAGCGGGTGAACCAGTCCATGGTGCAACCACTGATCAGTCCAGGGAACTTCAAGGAACGGTTGCGGAATTTTTCTCCAACCTGCCATTGTGAGAATTAACAAAAGACGGCGCATTTACGTTTACGGTACTTTAAGTTAACTCACAATTTTATGCGCGGACTTTTTGGTTCTCTTTAACCTACTTATTTAGTGGTTATAATTTGAGATTTTCAATTTCTAGGTCTTGCCACTAATAGCACCAAACTCATTTGCATTCGAATACAAAGGCGCTGGATCCTAGTGGATCTAGTCAGGAAATTTTACATCAATAAGTAACAACTAGTTACGCAAGGCCGACTGTACAGTGGTTGTGCCTTAATCATACCGTCCAGAAGGACGTCGGACACCTTATTGAGACTTATGTAACGTAATGTCGACACTTACAATTTTATTTTCAATAAATGTTTAAGTGTAAAAAAGAAAATCTAAAATCCCCACTCAGTATTGAACCTGTGACCTCAGCTAAGCTTAAGCTTACGTAGCCTACCGTACCACTGTACCACCTAGCTTCTCGGGCTGCTTAATCGTAAATTCAACTACAGTGTATATAAATTGCTACCCCCAACCTCAACTGAAAGCTAACCAGTTACTCCGTTATATAAGTCTTAATAAGGTGTCCGACGTCCTTCTGGAGGGTATGCTGTACAGCTGGGATTATTGGGATTATCACTTACGGGGCAGTGCGCAGCTCTTACAAGGTCTTTTCTGATTTGCTGAGAAAACAATAGAACAAACAACACAACAGTGGACCCTAGCGCTGAAAACAATAGAGCTGCGTGATAACCAGGTCCAATGAAATTAGAGGTTGTCAAGAGCTGCGTGGTATCTGGCACTTACAGGTGAGAAGCATAAAACCACGTGCAGATTCTTCCTGGACCGTGAGATGAAGTAGTTATACAGGTTGTCGTTGGTAGGAGGTACTCGGGGCAGCTCCTTTTTCATGGGGCCAATCAAACCTTGAGTTATCTCATCGAGTTCATCGCGGGCAAACAAGTTGGATACCTAAGACAGCAAAATAAGGCAAAATAAAAACAAATTGGGAATGAATTGTTACTTTAAAATATATCAAGATCAGTACAGTGGAATCCCGTTTATGCGACCAAGGGACCCTAAAACTTTGTTCGGCGCTTTCGAATTATCCGCAATGCTGGACAAGATAATATAAAGTCCTCAGCTTCTACGCTCACGCTTTGTTGGAAGAACTTAATTGGAGGTATGAAGCAATAAAGGATTAAAAAGAGAATAAAAAGAGATCGCTTAAACACTGCTGTGTTGCTTTTTCATCCATCGGTAGGAGTAGTCCTTAGTTTTTAGATCTGTTGTGGGAAAATAATAACTTGTTAAAATATGTTCCTGCCACTTCAACTGACCTATTAACCCGTCAAAGTAATTCTTAAAACACTTATTTTCAGATCATTGAAAAAAAGAATTGTAGTGAAATTTCACTACCTGTGCACTTTAAAGGGACCATGTTACCATTTCAATGTTACTTTAAGAAGCTTAAAACAGATGTTTATATCATTGGAAACCCAAACATAATGGCCCCGTTTAATGTTTAAAATTACTGTTCTGACTTGTGCTCAAAGAGTAAAAATAAGTGTTTTGGGCTTCAGATGGTCAGGATGGAAATGAATCGCAACTTGAAAAAATTGGCCCAATTTTTTCAAGTTTCAGATCGCGTTGCATCAAATTTCTCCTTGTAATATTAATGCGTTATCAATCAAAAAGGTCATGAGAATTAAGGACATGATCCCACAAGATGACTTCTCTTGATATCCAATCAATTTCTCCCCACTACTTGTATAGGAAATGCATAGGACCAGAAATGAGAATTTAAATTTTGATCTTAGGGCGCAATCATTGAATAAAATTGAGTTGCTATGACTTTTATCTAAGTTATAGAGTACTTTTATCGCCATCGCAAAGATTCTCCATTGTTTTATCAGGTTCTTCTTACCTCCCCTGATGAAAGAACGTTATTAAGGTATTCCAGAAAACTTTCATCCTTAATTTCATTGTCGGTGAAGATGAAGGTGATACCCTTGCCTTCAGATCCAGCCACGCGGTACAGACCCTTGAGGTCATCCATCAAGTTGCTTACATTGTAAGATCTATAGTAATAAAAACGTAATATAAAGCATCTTTGAAAAATCCGTTAACGTTTCTAATCACATTCATAAGTACACAAACAAAACAAACGCTAACAAGGCACCGATCGGATCGGATAAAATGCAAAATCAGGCAGCCGGTGTCAAGCGTAGGAAAACTTGGAACCGGTGCCAAGCGCGGGAAAATATAGAACCGGTGCCAAGTGCGGGAAAATATAGAACCGGTGCCAAGCGCAAAAAAAAATATAGAACCGGTGCCAAGCGCGGGAAAATATAGAACCGGTGCCAAGCGCGGGAAAATATAGAACCGGTTACAAGCGCGGGAAGACATGAAACCGGTACCAAGCGCGGGAAGACATGAAACCAGCTTCAAGCGCGGAAAGACATGCTCCAAGCACGAGAAAACGTGTAACCGCTTTCAAGTGTGTGAAACGTAGAACCTTCGTCAAGCGCGCAAAACGTGAAGCAGGTGCTGGCGTGGGAAAACT
The DNA here is from genome assembly GCA_022457155.1 of Cladopsammia gracilis. NCBI lineage: Eukaryota > Metazoa > Cnidaria > Anthozoa > Scleractinia > Dendrophylliidae > Cladopsammia > Cladopsammia gracilis. The sequence continues at coordinate 1,124,041 of JAJGOT010000110.1, forward strand.
GGTGCCAAGCGCTGGATAACGCGTGTAATCCAAAATAAATATCAGCTTATTAACTGTTATGGTGTTGTTAAGCCTGCTTTAGGATGTTTATCATTAAAAGAAATTAACTGAGGTCAGTTAATGTAAAAGCAAACTGAAACACACGATTGCTTTTGACAGTAAAAAGCTGCCTTTAGCTGAAAAACGAACAGTAGTGGTGCTCTACTCCTACCTTGTAAGTGTGATCTGGAAGATTTTGTATCCAGCGATAAAAGAAGCCAGTCTTGTAAGAGACTGTTTGCCTGATCCACCTACTCCAACAAGAAGAGCATTGCCGCAAGGCGTGCGTATAATACGAGAGATCTAAGGACAATTAATACAAAAGGATAAAAAATTAAAACTAGCATGTATTTTTTTAAGCCAGTACTGTTTTCTTCTATCTGATAAACATCGAGGTTATTGAGTGAAAAAAGAAAGATTCTGATTGACGACCCTGGACGACCGTACGCAAGAGGTTGTTCAAATTTCCAGTTAAGGAAAGTTCAATCTGGCTCTCTTTGACTGAAGCCAATGCCTGAAGGTTACACTTTTGTTGAAGAACAACTGATGAAGACTGAAGTAGTTTTTTCGATATATTGGACGTATTGAAAGGATTAGCGCCAAGTTACAAAACGTTCCACTTGCAGACTTTCATTGTGACGAAATATTAAGAAAACAAACTTCTCGGATCGTCACGCAAGTGAAAAACTACACTCAAACATTTGTCTTAAAGTGGTGATTTTATACGAGATAATTTTTAAGGCAACTTTGCCGCGCTAAAAGTCGAGACTGTGTAAAAGCGCGAGGACAATTTTTTTTAACGCAACATTTTGTTGCGGCAACGCATTGCAAGTTATTTAACGTTATTCTCCCTTGCAACGCGTTGGCAACGCAAACTTTGCGCGGAAAATCGCTCGCGCGCATACTACACGACATCAACTCTTCACGCAACATTTTTGCGATAAAAATATCATTTGTGAATCGCGATGTGTAACATTTTCTTTAAGAGCAATTTTTAATCGAGCGTCGTAATACCAAAACCAAAGATATTGCTCTGGGCCGAGTTGTTCGAAGGATGATTAGTGCTAATCCAGGGTTAATTACCATGACAACTCATATGTTCTGTTGACAGTTAATCCAGGATTGGTGCTAATCAGCCTTTGAACAACTCGGTCCTGGTCAATCACGATAGTTGCAGACAATACAATGAACCAACAAGAACCCTACGAGTAGCGAAGTCGGGCTTTAACGGTCTTATAATTGATATCTTCCTCTTCGTGTTTTATATTCTGTATAATCATTTCGTGTTTTGAGCCAGAAACACCACAATCCCGTGACATAAGTAGCTTTAATAGCTCGTTTAACAACTGGTCTACACTTTACAAAAAGTGACTGGTATAGTCCTTCAAAACTGTGAAGGGCCGTGACCTCCATGCATGCATGATCGAACAAAAGGAGAACTCAATTCCAAACTTCAATTTCAAACGCGTGTGGTTGACCATTCAAATCCTTTCGATAGGAAAACGTTCTTTGCATTGTACAATTTACAACAAGCAGTGATGTCTGCTATTAAAAACACAGGTATTGAGAAGAATCGGATATTAAATTTGAGATAAGTCGATAAGCAGAACTTCTTAGAATCATATCTTAACGTCCTAGGATTCTATTTCTTATCTTTAATCTCTTGCACGGAGGAATAAGCGTTTTAAAACTCGTTGGCGTAACGCCACGAGTAATGAAGAATAAACATCAAAAAACAGTGTCACAGTAAAACGTCGATTGTAGAGCAGTTACACTACTGGCTATACTTCGAATTCTTAATTTCTTAAGTACGCTTAAATCCCGGTTTCACAAATAGTAGAGTTCTTGTTTTCATATTGCTATCTCTTATGTATGTCAAGTGATATGACATCACTTTGTTGTCATTTTTATCTGTGAATACACGAAGCAATGTCTTTGACTTCAAACTCAGTATGGAAAATTAAAACCGATCTGTGGACTTCAAATGGATTTTTCAAGACTTCGGTAAACGCTACAACATGATATATGTTTCTAAATGTGAAGCCATTCGAGAAAGCGCCAAACTTTTAATGAGTTCATCAAAACTCTTAATTTCAAAAACACTTGAAACAGAAAAACTTAGCCGCAGGCTACAAAGCAGCCCGACTAATTAAAACTGGAAGCACGGCACCAAGCACCGGAAACTATGTGTGATTAAGTGACAACTTGTGAATGGCGGAGAAAGTTACGCAGTTTTCTTAACCACTCAAAAAGTTCAGTAATTAACAATTATTGCATTCGGTTTTCGGATGATAGCGATAATTATCAAGGCCAAAGTTTGTGTTATATGCCGAAGCCGAAGGCTGAGGCGGATAACACAAACTGAGGCCTTGATAATTATCGCTATCATGCGAAAACCGAATCCAATAATTGTTTTATTATGCATATTCCTGAGCTGCACTGGTAAAGACAAGAGCGCGCACAAAAAAGTGATCAATGCACAGCAGATAAACTATTGTCTGTAGGTATGACGTCACTTCTACATATATAAAATTCATTGTCTGTAGGTATGACGTAACAGAAACAGCAAGCAATAATTAGCTGCGTGCTTATAGCCAATCAAAATCGAGCTAGTGACACCAATGTATAATAATGCAAAACCATAGCAATCTAGACATTGAATAAAAACATTGTTCGTTACAGTAACCTTGACTAGATGAGTCATAGCGTCCTTGAAGAACACGAGATCCAAGTGCGCTCCTCTGACGGTGTCATTGTACATGGCCATGTACTGACCAAGCTTCTCGTTTAAGAAATTCAACGTGGGCACCTGGCAGAGAGAACAGAAAGAAGGAAAGAAATCAATTGAGTTGCGCGCAAATATCACAGCATTGTTAAACATGGTCAGTCCTTCACCATTTCATAAATCTTGGGAGCTTCTAAATCTGCATCGTCGGGTTCTTCTCCTGTTGGCTCTGGAGCATCTCTGAAACAGTAATCGCCGCATTAATCAATCAGACAGTCAATCAATTATTCAAACAATCAATCAATCAATCAATCAACAAATCCGTCAGTCAGTCAGTCAGTCAATCGTTAATTTTTTCAACAAACCAATGCATAAATCAATCAATCAATCACTCAATTCACAAATAAGTACATCAGTCAATCAGTCAGTAAATCAAGAAATGATTAAGTTATTTGACTACCGTGTAGCATGAAATTTTTGCAGGAGTTTCAGTTATTTTACGGATTGGCGATATTTTGTGTTTTGAGGGAACATTTTTTCGGGGTTAGAGATGACCGAAATTCCTGCCGGGAACTATTTTTGGCGATTACCTGATCAAGCAGCAGAATAGGACCGCCTCCTGGTTAGCTCAGTTAGTTGGGCGCCAGCGGGAGGTCGCGGGTTCGAATCCCGGCCGGACCACTAACCAGGGTCTTTAAATAACTGGTAAGATCATGCTGTCTGTGCTCAAACACCTTGTCTCAGTTCAGATGATCGCGTCATTGGGCGGTGACGTTAAGCCGTTGGCCTTGTTACCTACACCTTCTCACATTAAAATAGTAGGGGACGTAAAAGAACCCACATCACTGTTCGAAAAAGTGTAGGGGACGTAGTCCCCGGTGTTGTGGTCTGGTCTCCATGGGGGATTGATATCAATTGGGACGTATGTCCTGTTTCTTTCTCCCGTCACGGCGACAAAAATCGCCACTGTGACAAAAGTGAGTAGATTCTAGAATATTAACAACGAAGAAAACTTAATATTTTCGGTATTTTTTAAATGCTCAAAAATTATAACCCGCAAAAAATTTCATGCTGCACGATAACCAATCCATCAATCAATTAATCAACACATTCGTCAGTCAATTAGTCAGTCAGGAAGTCAGTCAGGAAGTCAGTCAGAAGTCAGGAAGTCAGAAAGATATTCAACGAACGAATCCATCAACGAACCAATCAATCAATCAATCTGAATCAATCAACATATTCGTCAGTCAGTCAGTCAGTCAGTCAGTCAGTCAGTCAACCAATCCATCAACCAATCAATCAATCACTCAAAAACAATTTGCCAGTCATTAAGTCAATCAATCTGATAAGACAATCAGTCAATAAGTGGGTGAGTCAAGCAGTCACTTAACTCATAAAATGCACGATCAAGTTATTTTTTGTGAACGTACCTAACGGATTAAACGAGTGGTAAGCGCGGGGAAATTTTGAATACATGCTGCGGGGTGGGAGTGCGAATTTCGAATGGCTTGTAAACCAGCCATAAAGCTACCGGGCTTCTTGTTTTTTCTCAACAAAGTTTCTACTTTGTAAAGTCAAAGAACAATTATAACTACCTGAGGAAGTCGACAAAGTAAGGCTCATCCATGAGCTGATTAACACCATCATCTCCCATGTGATCCTGGATTACTTTTGTTCCCGACTTCTCAAACCACTTACGGTCGGCCTCGTTCGTGAAGCGGTCGGCTATCACTCGGGTACACTCGTGTTTCCACAGTGCCAACGCAACCTTCTTGGTGTCAACTTCTTCTCCAGCTACGTTGAGCATGCCTTCCCATATGCGAGACAAATCACGCAGGTTGAAGATATAGTGGAATTTAGCAGGCGTAGGTAACATTTTAGCCTGAAAATTAAATCACTTACTACTTTAAAACAAGTGGTCGATCTGATAGAGTCATCGTAAAGTTCTTGACTCCGAGGGTTACGGAAATAAAACAAAAGAAATAACATTGAGGTTCTGAGGGGGGTGGGGGAGGGGTGCGACAGGAATCACCAACTGTCCTCATCTATAATGGTTAACCATAACACACCTAATAGGCCATTTGCACGATGACGTCATATGACTACAACTACCAGAATCCTTCAGTTTTTTGTTTTGTAGTGCAAATTAGGGCTATTGTTATTTAAACCGCACTGGGATTAAAAAATTTAAATAAGAAAGGAAAAACGAAATGAATTCTGGTAGTTGTAGTCAAATGACACCATCGTGCAAATGGCCTATTCTTCCACAATTAAAGTAATATGCAAATGACAAATAACTCTGTCAAATATGAATTATTTGTTAGTCAATACTTGCGGCAATCCTGAAGGAGTTTGAAACCAAAATGGAAAAGGGTGAAAAACTAAAAACTAAAAACTAAAAACTAAAACTCTTACTTTGGTCTGCTGCCAGAGGACTCTTGTACAAGCCACAAGTTCGGCTACAGTGTTGCAAACGTCCTCTGAGAACCGCGAGGAACAGAAGTACCCAGTACCAATGACGCCTGTGTGGATTTGAGGAAAGAGTATTCGTATTGAAACAAAACACAATCAAATAGACAACTGTAACTATCTAGTAGTAGTGGAACAATAGCAATAAAAACAAATAGGAAACTTACCAAATATTTTGTCAATAGAAGCATTTGAAGGCAAGGTACAGTTAAAGATGGAAAACTGACGCTTTAATCGTTCAGGAATATCATTCCTTCCTCCACCAGGATGAATCATGGCCGCGATATACTGAATGTCCACAATGTGTGTGAACTCGCCAGGTTTCTCCAGATTGTAAAAGCCTTGTTGTTCCATAACTTGACGAACAATTTCATTTGTTACCTACAACAAAACAATATAATACAGGGCTCTAGATCTGGTTAAGGTTTGCAATAACAGGGACCAAATTGTGAATAACAGGGACCATTTATGTGGGAAGGGGTCCCCCCCCCCTCCCCTCATCATCTCCCAGAATTTTTTGGAAAATGTGCATTTTCGGCCATTTCTGACCAATTACTGCTATGAAAGAAGCATTAGTAATGAAGCACAGTTTTATTTAACTCGTAATAAAGATCAAATAGCCCATCAACTATAGCAGTTCTTTATTCAAATGTCTTACAACATTTTCCTGAGAAAGAACCGGGACAAGAATTGAAATAGCCGAGTAAAGATCCCGGTGTCCCCTCTCTAACAAAAACCCTGATATATACCGTGCGGCAGGAAATTTACGCAGGAGTTTAATTTTGCGGATTGCCGATCTTTTGCGTTTCGCGGGAACAAATTTTCGCGAATTCGGATCTTAGACTTAACCGCTGGGAACAAATTTCGCGGATCTCGGTTTTGCACGTACAGTACTTGTTTATAACAGCAATTAGACATATTGTTGTCTTGTTATTTTACTTTAAATCTTCCCGGCACACTCGTTTCACGAGTTTTTAATTGCAATTCAACGGCTACGGTAAGGTGTGATTTCGTATGTCATCTAGGCCATGCAAAACACGTAAATACTATAGTACTAATTGAAATTCATTAATCTAAATAAATGGAGTAAATTTTTGTGGATGTTTTTTCGCTGGAACATTGGAAAACCTGCGAAATACGCGAAAATTTCGTTCTCGGTGCGTAATAGAACGTGATATCACCCGTCAAACTTATTGGAAGGATTCCCTATCGCGCTCGGCCCCAAGCCTCTACCAGCTCTCTTTGCTCGGGAAGCGCGTCGTCGAGGCCTGGGAATGAGGCTGGTGTCAATGAATATCTTGACTAACCTGATCACCCCATTCGTTGATGATGGGCATGTTGACGTCATCAATGAAACATGTCATCTTTCTGCCTGCAGGGGGGCCGTACGTTGTACCCACACGTTTGTCCACGTAGCTCTCGATAGTCCGCTGTTGAGGAAACGAAGCTATTTTCAATATAACCTCATTATAGATTTATTTCACTTCGTTAAAAAACTAGAGGTTACAAATTGTTAGTGAAAAGCCGCGAGTAGATACTGGGTAGTACTACATCTTAACGTATGAATGTAGTAGACATCGCTTCTACTTTCTGCAACATGAAAATTTGTTGCGCACGCGTAGATGGTAATACACGCAACATCAGGGCTACAACCTGCAACGCAAAATTGTTGCGCAAGCAGCGCAAGCATAGACGTTATAGTGACACCGCTGGACACACGCATGCTCAAAATCATCGTGACAAACAAAAATCCGTAGAATCGAGATTGTGCTGGCATTACTTTAGACAACATAGGGATCCCACCAGGCACAGGTCTCCCGTCAAGATAAATGTATTGCATTAACTCACCTGGAATAGTAAAGGTGTAGTAGCCGAGGAAAAGTTCACACTCTTACTCATGTGCAGCTCGGGATTGTACTTTGCAAGGTAGCCTTTGATCATCACTGTCTTCGCTGTACCCTGCTCTCCAATAAGCAGCACCGCCTATAAACAATATGTTCAAGGGTAAGACACGGTAAGTCACACACTAAATACCCTCACTCATAGACAAATAATTAATTCATGACGAGAACACAATGGAAATCACTACCGTGAAGAGGTTTGGATACCCGGTCTTAATTTGCATAGATTTTGGCGATTTTATTTCTCCGTTTTCTCCACATTTAATAATCAGTTTGAGAAGCTTTATCAAACACTCGGAGCGGGAGCAGAGTGAGAATGTGACAGACTGAAAAACATTTTCGGATCTTCGGTCTTTATTTTTGCAATACACGTGGAAGGTGGGGGTTGGGGGTCTCAACGGGCCGTTCCACTGATTCCCTATCGACCTTTTTAAAGTCGTTTAAAATCATTCAAGAAACTTAAAAAAATGCGATAAGCGCGAAGAACATTTGGAAAGCCGAGTTGAATTAGCTTAGATTTCGGTGAATTGTTTTTGATTTTTTCTTGTTGTTGTTATTCTTGTTTGGCTTGTTTCAGAAGAAACATCAGCAAAGTGTACTTTCTTTTGGGATTTCCAACAACGTAAATTTCGTGAATTGTTGCTGCCCGCACAGGGAAGCCATCCTATTCTCGCGTGTTGGGTTTCCTGTGCGAAATTTTATGCCAGTGAACTCGAGTTTGTAAATTTGTTTGGATGATTTTCGGAGACCCAGATAGTTATGGCCAGCGATGCTTTTAATTCACGGAGCCTGGCATCACGTTGAAATATCACATGGTTACGGGAATGCAAGTTACTTCGATTGTCAAAGAATGAATGTGTTCAATTAAAAATGTTATTTAGGCGCTTTTAAAACTGAAAATTCAGACGTTTTTATTAGTGAATAGCCGTTAACTGAACGTGCTTCAGCTAATTAAATAGTTCCAAATGTCGCCATGTCGCAACATTGCCGCACGCGCGGAAAAAGTCTAAATAAAACTGAAGTCAATGTTTATGCCGCGTGGTTGAAGAGTTTGGAATTTGAAAATTCAGTTTACCCTCCAGTCTACTTCAGTCTCAGTCTCAGTCTGCTTCATTGAGACGAAATGATTCATGTATCACGCTCGCTTCCAAGAAGTGTTTGAGACTTGTTTCAGTGACATTTCGTTCTTTTATAACTTGTAATATTCATTCATGATGTCAAGTATACATCACTAAGTAATTCTTCCTGAATTTCACGAAGACGTATTCCAAGTTACTTAATTGATAATTTACATTCGTGACGTAGCCCTTACATCACTAATTCTACAACAACCAAGTTTTAACGGCAGAACTTTGTTGTCACCAAACTGCGCTCGTTTCTTGAACTGATAATCGGAAAGTTTAGGTGAGTATTTCTCCTCAAAATTATCATGTCAAATCTCAGTTTTTTTGTTGCTGGAAGTATTCATTAAAATTGTTTTGTCTGAAATGTTACGTTACGTTTTCTCAAGTTTTCTCAATGTGTATCAATGTGTCTTTCTCATGGGAGTGCTGATGTAAAGTGTCATGCACCAAAAATAATAATCACTACACGAGGTCGAAACTTAAAACTTAACACTAAAAAGTAACATATCAAACACGAGGAACAGTGTTTTTACGATTTCCGAACACCGAGAAGTGGCTTGAAAAAAAGAGGCGCAGCAGAGTTTGTTTTAACCAATTTCGAGTTGTCTGGATTCCTAATCAAACACTCTTCCGAGTGTTTGATATAGCTTCTCAGACCAATTCTTGGAGAAAGGAAAAAATCACCAAATTTTATAGCATAAATACCCAAATCTTCTTTACGGTAGTGATTTCCTTTGTTTTCTCTTCCTGGATTATTAATGATTTTGAGAAGTATTCTTGCAACACGCTCTTTCTAAATGTGACACAAAAGAGGCCATATACCTTGCTCTGCTTGGCGATGGTCTCCATGAGGAAGCTAGTCCTGACATTGTCCACATTTGGTACCAGGATAGAGGAATACTCAGGTTTGGAATCAGATGGATAGATGTACTCCTGGACTCGGTTCAGCCAGTGTTCCCAGTTACCTATAAGCAAATTTTCACACGACACTTCACAACTAATTGATATTGTTAATAAATGGAATAAAAAATCGCTAACAATACCTATACATCAAGAAAAATTTCGTTACCACAGCTTAAATACAGTCGAACCTCCTCGTGCGACCACCTCTCGCAAGCGATCACCTCTCCTAAGCGACGGCTTCGGCAGATAACACAAACTTTGGCCTTGATAATTATCGCTATCATGCTCAACCTCATCCAATAATTGTTAAATAGTTGACTATGTCGTAAGCAACCACCTCTCGTAAGATCGAGAGACCGCCGCCACTTTCAACACTGGCGATTTGATTTTTTTAATTGTTTTTAACCTCTGGTAAGCCCATAATTCGGTGCCGCTATAGATGCAAAAAAAATGTGACAGTTCGATTCCAATACGACGAAAATTTTGCTACCTGGAAAACTAATGTACGATAAAAAGGTTTTCGCTGACAAGTGCTTTGTACAGTGAAATTACTACAGGTCCATGTCGTTCAAAGTAAAACCCCTCTGTGTTGTGGCCTCTTGTAAACGACCACCTTAGCTGTGCATTTTGGGTGGTCGCTTACGGAAGGGTCAGCTGTATAAAAAATGATTTCTCTGATAAGCCAACCAGGGCTCGCACTTGCGGGCTTGCCGGACTTGTGGTGTAGTGGGACAATTCGTGACCGTAAACATGGAGCAATGCATGCCTGTAACCGGTTAGAACCAGTCGGAAGAGAGAGCACACTAGATCTCAAGTAAACTTAACGAACGCTCAAGTAAAGTACGATTTTCTTACTTAGCTCTTACGTAGCTCTTCATACACGGGTAAATGCAAAAACTTGAGTTGACTTGAGCTAGCCGAGCGAAGACGCTGCTTAAAAGTATAAAACAACTGATTTACAAGACTTACAACGCCGTATCTTCAAAGAGTCTTTAAAGGAGAAAGCCCGTAGACGTAAAACTTTTGGACGAATAACATAAATAACATAACCAATGATTTAGAACACGTTAAAACAAAAACAAGCTGTAAATTGTAGAATTAGCTGTTCAGATGTTCAATTTTGATAACGATGTCTTGCGCGAAAACACTGGACGATAAAGACACCGTTGTCGTATGCATTAGGATCAAATTCGAAGGAATTGGTGAATCGTGTCCTTCGTGGCAATCGTTTAAAATTTTGATAATTTCTAAAACAACTTACTGCTACCAATTTACCAAAGGTCACCAAACAGTCGAAAACAGCGATGCCACGATGTTTGCGAAGGCACGGTTAATTGGCTTGATTGGCATGGTGATCCGCCCCACGGCACGATAAGTCGACTTGAGTTTCGATAAGGATGGTTTTGCAGAACCTTAAGTCTTACCTGAATCCTTTCAATTTGCCGACTTTAATGAGATGCTAAGTCAAGTGCGTTCAGTTTTTACTTAGGCCATCACACACAATTTTTTGGCTAAGTAAGACTTAGGCGCTCTTAAGCCTTACTTAAGTCCCCAGTGTTAAGAGGCCCATTGTTATTCTCGTCTTGTGCAACAACTCAACCCAACTACAAAGTGGTGGAGAACCCGGACTGGCGACAATTTAACATGCCTGCTTCTATTGAAGAATTACAAGGAGTCGTTGCTGGCCTCAGCGAAGTCGTAAAGGGATTAGTTAGCGCGGTCCAACTTCAAGCTCAAAGTGCAGGGCTGTCACACGCTAGCGCTGCCGATTCTACGTCTCCTTCTCTCGGCAGCCCAACCTTACGACTACCCACGCTCCAATTACCTACCTTCCGTCAAGACACAAAACTACAAGACGACATTGCTGAATTTTTGGAGCGATTTCAAGAACAAACGTCTCATCTTCCTGTCGCCATTCGCCTGTCGCTTCTCGAACAACAGTGCATTGGGGAATGGCCACGTTCTGTGTTGTCATTTTGTCGCGGTACAGAAGGCTTCTCTGACAAAAACCAGACGAGCAATTGGCCTACTTCATCAAAAGTTTACGGGACGAGTTTCAGGAACCCACCGACTCAAAATGTCGACGTTTGGCAGCCGAATTAAGCGCGATGGATGAAACAGGATCCATCGGAATCTGTGGATGAATTTGCATTCAAGTATAAAAATACTCTTCACCAACTCGATAAACTAGGCGAAAGTCTCACCAAATCTTGCCCAACTTATGTTACTTCGCAGTTTATTTCCAAGTTACAACCACATATTCGGCCTTATGTGCTACCGAGCACGAAGAGCATTAAGTAGTAAGTACAACCACATATTGCTCAACATCTGGTTCTTCAAGCACACCATGTGACACAACTCGATAAAGCCGTTGAAGCCACTCGACGCATTGAACATTCGTTCGTCGCTGCTACAGATAAAGGAATCGCTTCGCCCTTACCCCAGAATTCCCCGTCTCCCCCTACTGCATCCAACGAAGTTCCACAGAGAACTGCATTACTTAGCTCTTCTGGTCAATTTCGTGGCGATTATCAGCCTTCTCAACAACAACGCTCATGTTGGATTTGCGGCCATACCCAGCACACAGCTCGTGATTGTACGCAGCGACCACCGGCACAAAGAAAGAAATTCCCAGAAGTATGCAGAAATTTTAACAGGCTTCTCTCTGCTAATTGCGAGCAAGCAAATAACAAGTGTTCAGCTGGGAGACTTCATAAATGTTCTCAGTGTCACAAATGGGTTTGCAAAGCTCTCCGTCACAAGGAACCGCCCATGCAATCTCTGGTCACAGAACTCCCACCCTCAAACGACCCAACTGATGGTGAGACATCGACCACTACTCAAGAACATGTTGTGTTTAGTTTGCCAGCTGTCACAAACCCTGCGGGTAAACTCAAAGAACGTCATATCCTTTGGACACCTGTCGTCTCTGCTGGAGAGAAACTTCCTCTACCTCTTGACAGTTGTTGTTCTGTTTCACTTGTCAGTCGATCCCATGCTGACCTTGTGGCTTCTAAATGTCCGCAGTTAAAGTTTCAGTCACTTGAAAAGCCTGTTGCAGTCTCTGTTGCTAATGCACAATCTCAGTTAAAGGCTGTCGGCACCATGGAGATTCCCATACAATGGAGCAATGGCAAGGAAACCACATTTCAGATGCTCGTAGTTCCTGGTCTTTCCTGGCCCATTCTATTTGGCGAAAACCACTTACATTCTACACAAGCCCTGGTGGATCACGCGACACCCAGTATCCATTTTCGACATCCCAGCATGTCCTTCAAAATCGCCTGTTCCCTTCAGAATCCACTCAAAGATAATAAGGATCACAGTGGCAACACCCATGCTGGTGTAACCTGCTTACTAACTGGGCCTCCATGCCCTGGTCTTCCACCAGGCAATTCCAAACTGAATCGTGGATTTAACTTTGTCCCTTGGTACTTCAATGATGGCTCTCTCACATTCAGACCTATGGGTCGATGGTCATGAATCCAACCTGGAGTTAAAGTACTAAATGGTCCTTTTCATATGACTGCTGCAAGAGATCAGTTCATTCCCACCAAGTCATGTCATGCATCTGTTTGTACCCTTCCCTCACCTCCGTTGGAAACCATTCCTACACAGTACATCTCTGATCTTCAGCCTGCTGGGGGTTTGCCGGACTTTCGGAGGGCTTGCCAACCGCCGCCGCCGCCCCCCCACCGCAAAAAAAAAAAATAATAACAGTAGAGACTACAAGATCCTCGTAAAAAAAAAACATTATTCTCTAAAATTATTCTCTATTATTCTTTAAAAGCACTATACTCTCAAAAGGAGTAAAATATCGACTATGAGAGTCGCTTTGAATGGTCATAGCGTTCACTTCGGTACGATCATGTTTAGCCTCCTCTGCAGACAACTCTATGTGCGCAAAGCCGATAAGAAGGTGCAAAGGGCTAAATGAGAGACTGGTAAAGAGGATCCAGACCCCCGCGGAGTTCCCTGTGGAGGAGGCATGCTCTCCATTTAAGCATCCCCTGCTGTTATTTCAAACTGGATCTTTTGAAAATAGGATTAAATCGGGACCCGGTGTTTATATAATTCAAGGATAGGTTTTTGTAATATTTGACTGCGTAATTTGTTTTGCATCAGTGACTTGAATGAAACCAAGCTTCAATAAAATAAGAACAAAACAAGAGAAACCAAACGATGAAAAGTCAAGAAGACAACTACATTGTATCACATTGTATCAAAATGACCACACAAAAAGAATATAGCAATCAATCAATCAATCAATCAATCAATCATCTTTATTTAGTTACGGAATCCAATTCATAAAAATTCATAAAAATTATACTAAATTTCAAATGTGATATAAACACGATTTCGATTATCCAAGGCGCTTGCCTGGCTCGCACCCTTTTACGTTTCAAAGGAGCGTGAAGGTTACAGACAGAAAGAAAGGTTTCTTTCCATGTTTGCCAGGCAGGATTTGGATCGTTGTAATTTCCAATAGTTTCCCAAGAGATTAACATAAGATCTTCTCTAAACTTATTTCGGTCAAAATTTCTATAGTGCCTTGATTCGATAATTCTAGGGCTAGCCTTGATGGATGGTATTTTTCGTATAGCATATATTAGATTATGATCGCTAACACCAATTTCTGAGACCCCATAATGAGAGAACGTATTAGCATCATTGGTTAGAAAAAGATCTATAGTAGTAGATGTGTTCTTCGTAACTCGAGTCGGCTGTTCTATTAGCTGTTGATATTGAAGTATGTTACATATTTCAAGCAACGTTGATGTATGGTGGTCACACGGAGTGGCACTTACATCACAATTTGTATTAAATATCGATGATAGCGCAGATTATAGATTAATACACCTTATTACACAATAAACCGTTCGTCTATTTTTCTCCGTTTTATTCTAACAGTCACTATCTATTACATTTTGTTTCACGGGTTAAGTAAAATCGCTCTAACTAATTTAGCGGTTACATAATTTTTTCTGTGTTTATTTTTATAAGCTACTCATCATTGCCATTTGGATATACTCTGGCACTCAAGCTGACCAGCAGAATAAATTAGAAATACGTCGTGTCATAACTGAATAAAAAGAGGCAATATAGCTTTAGTGAAACAGTATTAAACTACCGATCGGTGTATCTCAAGATATATTCCTGTTAAAAAAGCTAAAAACTATTTTCATGCCTGGTATGGACATGTATGTGCATTTGTAGACAATTTTTACAAGCCACCTAAATAAGCCAGTATTTTTTTTAAGAAATCTTTATGCATAACAAACAAATATAACAAACAAAGGAAAAGAAAAGTAAAAACACAGCAGAGTTGTTAAAAAATTAATTACACCACAGTTGTGAAGTTAATATATGTAAATTGAATATAACACATGGCAGTTGGCTTGGGAAAAAAAACTAAGTTAACAATAAAGAAAATCACTATACCTACACAGGAGGAGTAGAGGGAGCGCTTTGTAGTGTGTTACGAAAGTTACTAGTTCATTTTACTTAAAATAAATTTTGTTTGTAAATTCCGACAAAATAGGTCTATTGTTATTTAATTTTCTAGAATATAAGTAATATTTCATGAAAAGGAGGGTGTAATTTAATTTTCTCACGAGCCTTTGGTCCATTGAGTCTTTAAAGGTTGCAAAGAGCGTTTCTTTGGTGTTTGAATTAAGGCAAGTGAAGAAGCCAACAGAAACTGAGCAGTTTTAGTTGTTTCGCTGAACTAATTATACGAAGCTGTTTGTTTCGCTTAAAAAGGTATTTCGCAGTATGTTCTTGATAGCATGTCGAATGGGTCTCATCTTCCAACAGTAAATCAGCGGATTGAGAGATGAATTTAGGAACATCAGCGTCACAGTGTATTCCCATAAAGTGTTTATCAGGGTACTTGGTCTTGCTATTGTTTTGACAATATTTATTACTATAAACGGCAAATAGCAGACCAAAAATACTAGATACACGTAGAATGTACCAACTGCAGACTTTATCTGCGTCGTAGTATTTGTCAACACTTGATCATTTTGCACTACTTGTACTTGCAGGACTTGAATGTGATTTGCATGTCGTCGGACGGCTAAATAAATCTTGCAGTAAAAAAATGCTGTAGAAATTAAACAAACGGCTGGAATTATAACGGTAACAGTAGAGAATATTTTTTGGTTCCATAACCAAACTGGTGATATAATTGCACTGATCACCCAAATTGAGGTCACCACAGCAACAACACGCCTGTGAGTCACAAGTTCTCGGTATCTGAGATGAAGATGGATAGCCAAGAATCTGTCTGCTGTTAGAGCTGTTACACCAAAGAACGAAGCATAACAAAGAAAACTAGCCGTGACGAAATACGCCTGATACACGTCGTTCGTGATCTTATAAGTTGGATCGTTTGTAGTGTTTTCCTTCAACCGCGTGACGAGACATGCTACTCTCAAAGTTTGAACCAATAAGCCAACACCAAGATCAGAAACAGCCAGACTCAGGAACAATGTTTTTAGAGGCTTTGGCAACGAGAAAGTTTTTCTTAGCGCGTGAATTGTTATAATGTTCAACATGATGGCGGTGTAACATAAAAATGCATTAAAGATGCTGTTAACGATGAGTGATGAATAGAAGTCCTGGAAGTCTTTAGCTTCTGTCATTGTATTCTTGAACTTATAAAGTTTAATTCGGCAAGTTCAACTTCGTGGAAATGTTACCGCAATTTTCTGTAGTCTTATCTTGAAATATGTAGGACTCTTCTTTGTTATTTTCGTTCAAAATAGAACGGAAAGGCCAAGATGGTCTGACCATGGTGTTTTACGGACAAAGTACATTTTGATCAAGTATTTGCCATGCCTGACTGTCTGCTGTTTAAACTGAATAGATAGCTTGAATGAATGTTTTGCCGTAAAAGAAAATACACGTTTGAATCCAATGCAAGCGAAACACAGAGTGCCTAAAACAGATGTCTCAAACCTTAACTTGTGAGGGAAAAATACCTGATTTTAATAGGTTGTTTTTCAAACTGACAATGGCAGTTTGACAGACAGGCTGATAACGAACATTTTATCCCGTCCAGCCTTTTACGATAAGAAGCACGCAACGAATCGAATGGGCTGAATATCTGTTCGGAAGCTCTTATTGGCCTTATAATTTTGTAATTAATTATATAAAGGCCTTGAGTTTTCTTTGCCGAGAGGGCGGTCGTCTCATACTTTCATAACATCGCACAATTTAACACCCTTTGTTTTCGGGTGGGGGGAGGATAAAAAAATGTCGTTTGGCGTACAACACAAGGTCAGGTTTCGGGAAACAGAAAGCAGTTAGCAAATTCGGGGGATAAGATTAATTTGCCGAAAATGTCCTGCCGCTGAAATTTTTCAGCTACTTGGAGGCACTGAAATGATATGGAAAAACAGAAGAACGCCATTGAAAATACGCTCCTGGTTAGGTGCCCATGTAGGATGTAGCAAATAACGCCGTTATTAAAGAACAATGACGCCATTGGAGTCTAATTTTCTGTTTGCGTGTGTGCAATAAAAATAGATTAGTATGTAAAAATACGTAATCTGCAGCTGTTCGTTCTGAGAAATGTCAAACAGAAATGATTGATATTCAATCGTACAAATTAAGTAATATACAGTGTATTACACAAATGAAAACCTGACTTCCTGAAAAAAGCAAATATTTGTCCACTTAGCGACGAGTTAAACAAACATCAAAACCTTTGTAATGCAGATTAAATTTTGCCAGTAGTCCCCGTTTGGAATGACCGTCCACAGTTCTCTTAAAAAAAATGCAGTGAAAAAGGTCTTCTCTTTTAATCCAAAAATTTCCCTTCTTATTGTTTATAACTCTACTTTTCAAACTCGAAGAAAATCATTCCACACGTAGAAGGTCAAAATTGTTAAACCTCCATCGGAAACACTAATTTATTTATCTATCCAAAGAAAATTTGCTGCCATATCGCTGATTTGCGTAATTTTAACATTTTGTGCACGTGTCATCTTACATAACCACACTCATGCGTAAAGGCCAAAAATAAAAGACATCAGTGAACATTTACATTCAGCGATAATTTCGTCCTGTTCTTGGCAATCTGGCCGAAGATATTGCAGAACAACTCAGTCTCTTCCCCAGGGTCTTCTCGGTTTCCAATAACCCGGCTGTCAAGGAAAACACCAGACGTTTCTCGCCACAACCACCATTTTGAAAACCGAGTAGCCCTGGAAACGAGGGCTGTGGTTCAACCATATTTTCCGAACACACATTTTAAAGATAGGCCTTACACTGCTTGAGATAGCGCTCACTCCGGCATGCCCACGTTAGTACGTTCTCCATTTAAATGTCCTTAGCGTTTATTTAAACTCGATCTTTTGGACACGGAATTTAATTGGGACAAGTCCTTTACATCATTTAAGGGTAGTTTTTCGTAGTATTTAATTTTTACTAGCTATCTTATAAGTCAGGATATCAAAATACTAAATCGAAATACTGTGAAAGGCAAGTGACAATGTCAACATAAAATAATTTACATACGAAGCTGTTTTAGTTAGTTGTTTCACTTGAAAACATATTTCGCATTATGTTCATGATAGCGTGACGAATGGGTCTCATCTTCCAGCAGTAGACCAGTGGATTGAGAGATGAATTTAAGAACACGAGCGTTTCAGTGTAATCCTTTAAAGTGTTTGTAAGGGCTCTTGGTCCTGTTATTGCTATGACAACAATTATACTTATGTATGGCAAATAGCAAACCAAATACACTAGAAAAACGTAGAATGTACCAACTGCAGACTTAATCTGCCTCGCAATATTTGCCATCATTTCATTATTTTGTCCTACTTGTTGTAGTTGCAGGAATCGAATGTGATTTGTATGGCGTCGTACGGCTAAATAAATCTTGCAGTAAAACAATGCTGAAGCAATTATACAAACGGTTGCAATTATACAGACAACAGTAGAGCATATTTTTGGTTCAATAACCAAACTGGTGATATAATTGATATAATTGCACTGAGGACCCAAATTGAGGTCACCACAGCAACAACACGCCTGTAAGTCACAAGTTCTTTGTATCTGAGATGAAGATGAATGCCCAAGAATCTGTCTGCCGTTACACCAAAGAACGAAGCACAACAAAAAAAAGTAGCCGTGACGAAATACACCTGATACACGTCGTTCGTGATCTTATCAGTTGGATCGTTTTTAGTGTTTCCCTTCAACCGCGTGACGAGACATGCTACTCTCAAAGGTTGGACCAATAAGCCAACGCCAAGATCAGAAACAGCCAGACTCAGCAACAATGTTTTTAGAGGCTTTGGCAACGAGAAAATTTTTTTTCAGTGCGTGTATTGTTATAATGTTCAACATGATGGCGGTGTAAGATAAAAATGCATTGAAGATGGTGTTAACGATGAGCGATGAATCGAAGTTTTGGACGTCTTCAGCTCCTGTCATTGTATTCTTGAACTTATAAAGTTTAATTTGGCAAGTTCAACTTCGTGGAAATGTTTTTTTTTTTTTTACGACAAATTTCTGTAGTCTTTTCTTGAAAGACGTAGGACTCTTCTTTGTCTTTTTTTCCTTCAAAATAAAACGGAAAGGCCAAGATGGTCTGACCATGATGTTATACGGACAAAGTACATTTGGTCAAGTATTCTTCATATGTGCCTATGTGTCGTTTAAACTGAATAGATCGCTTGAATAAATGTATTGCCGTAACAGTAATACACGTTTGAATCCAATGCAAGCGAAACAAAAAGTTATAAACCAGATGTCTCAAACCTTAACTTGTGAGGAACAAATACAAATAGGTTGTTTTTAAAACTGACAATGTCAGTTTGACAGACAGGTTGATAACGAATGTTTTATCCTGTTCAGATTTTTACGATCAGGAGCACCCAACGAACCGTTTGCGTGGAATATCGGTTCGGGAGGCCTTATTCGCCTTAAAAATTAGTAATTAATTACACTATTAAGAATTTGAGTTTTATTTAGTGAGACGAAAGTCCCCTAAAACTTTTATAACAACGCAAAATTTAACACCCTTTTTGGGTGGGTGGGGGGGGGGGATAATATATTTTTTTATTTAAAAAAAAAAGGTCAGCGACAATTTATACGGAAAGCAGAAAGCAGTAACCAAATTCGTGGGATAAGATTAATTTCCCGAAAATGTCCTGCCGCTGAAATATTTAGCTACTTGGAGGCACCAAAATGATGTGGAAAATCAGAAGAATGGCATTGCAAAAACACTTGTTGTTAGGTGCTCATGTAGAGTGTAGTAAATAACGCCGTTATTAAAGAACAATGACGCCATTGGAGTCTAATTTTCTGTTTGCGCGTGAGCAGTAAAAAAACATTTGTATATCTACCTGGATTTTTGAAAACGATATCGTCCCGAGTAAGTGTTTCTGTGTGTGCTTGGTCTTGTTTTTTTTGTCGTTCAAAACTATATCTAAACCCCACAATATAAAAACTAAAGACTGATGTTGCTAGTCTATTTTTCTCTCGCTCTCGCTCCCTTTCCCTCTTCTCTCTCTTCTCTGTGATTTTCGGGCTGATCGGGCTCATAAAAACCCTTGTTTGGGCTAGTTGTAGTGAAATTGCGTAAAGTTTCGTTGATCACGTTTTCAAAAATTCAGCTATATATAGAAATGCGTAATTTGCAGCTGTTCGTTCTGAGAAATGTCAATCAGAAATGATTGATATTCAATCGTGAAAATTAAGTAATTCACAGTGGTGTATTTAACAAATAAAAATCCGACTTCCTAAAAAAAGCAAATATTTGTCCAATTGGCGACGAAACCTTTTCTGATGCAGATTAAATTTTGCCAGTAGTTCCCGTTTGGAATGACCGTCCCAAGTTCTTTTAAAAAACAAATTGCGTCGAAAAAGGTCATTTTTCACTCCAAAAATTCCAATTTGATTATTAACTCTATACTTTTAAAACTCAAAGGAAATCATTTCAAACGTATAAGGTTAAGTGTGTGAAACCTTCATCGGAAACACTAAATTTTTTATCTATCCAAAGAAAATTCGCTGCCATTACGCCGATTTGCGTAACATGACCAAACTCATGCATCAAGGCAAAAGAAGACATCAAGAATTGCGTTCAGCGATAATTTCATACTGCTCTTGGCAATCTAGCCGAAGATATTGTGGGACAACCCAGTCTCATCGCCAGGGTCTTCTCGGTTTTCAATATGACGGCTGCCAGGGACAACACCAGACGTTTCTCGCTGCAACCGCCATTTTGAAAACCGAGTAGCCCTTGGGAACGAGGTTGTGGATCAACCATTGCATACATATTTTTCGAACACATATTTTAAACACAGCCCTTAAACTGCTCGAGATAGCGTTCACTCCGGCTTGACCATGTTAGTACGTTCTCCATTAAACGTACCCGGCCGCATTTATAAACGCACCCCAGGCCTTAAACTGCTTGAGATAACGTTCTCTCCGGCATGCCCACGTTAGTACGTTCTCCATTTAAACGTCCCCGTCCGCAATTATTTTAAACTCGATCTTTGGAAATGGAATTTAATCGGGACCCGTCCTTTACATCATTCAAGGGTGCCCGGACCGTGCTAGGAAAAAGTTGGATTCCGTTATATTTAAGTGCGACTTTTTTTCTAATGCGTTAATTAAACAAACCACTATTACCACAGAGGATAAGTCAAGAAAACAACAGTCGGTTCAAAATGAATAAAGCCATTTGGATATCGATAACAGCGCAAAGTTTTACTAAATCTAACAGTTACATATTTTGTTATTTTGTTTTACAAGCTAGACTTCATTGCCGTCTGGATACCATGACGCTCATGCCGACGAGCTGAATACATCTGAGTCGTGTCATTGGTAATATCTCTTCAGTTAAAGCAATATTTTAAACCGCCGATCGGTGTATCTCAAGATACATTCGTATTAACAAAGCTCAAAAACTCTTGAATCCATATTTAGTATTTTCATGTATGTGTATGCGTTGGAAAATTTTTACAAGCTATCTTAAAAGTCAGTATATCAAAATACTAAATCGAAATACTGTGAAAATGTCAACAGAACATAGTTTATATGCGAAGCTGTTTTAGCTGTTTCGCTGAACTAATAATACTAAGCTGTTTTAGTTAGTCGTTTCGCTTGAAAACATATTTCGCAGCATGTTCATGATAGCGTGACGAATGGGTCTCATCTTCCAGCAGTAGACCAGTGGATTGACAGATGAATTTAGGTACACGAGCGTCATAGTGTAATCCCACAAAGTGTTTATAAGGGTACTTGGTCCTGTTATTGTTTTGACAACATTTATACTTATGAATGGTAAATAGCAGACCAAGAACACGAGATACACGTAAAATGAACCGATCGCAGACTTTATATGCCTCGCAGTATTTGTCATCACTTCATCATTTTGCGATACTTTTTGTACTTGCAGGACTTGAATGTGACTTGCATGGCGTCGTACGGCTAAATAAATGTTGCAGTAAAAAAATGCTGTGAAAATAAAACAAACGGTTGGAATTATAACGATAACAGTAGAGAATATTTTTTGGTTCCATAACCAAAGTGGTGAAATAATTGTACTAAACGACCAAATGGAGGTTACAACAGCAACAACACGCTTGTGAGTCACAAGTTCTTGGTATCTGAGATGAAGATGAACAGCCAAGAATCTGTCTGCTGTTAGAGTTGTTACACCAAAGAACGAAGCACAACAAAACAAAGTAGCCGTGACGTCATCCATGTCGTCCACGACGGTATAAGTTGGATTGTTTTCAGTGTTTTTCTTCAAACTAACGATACGACTTGCTATACTCAAAGGTTGGACCAACAAGCCAACACCAAGATCAGAAACAGCCAGACTCAGCAACAATGTTATTAGAGGTTTTGGCAACGACGAAGTTTGTCTCAGCGCGTGAATTGTAATAATGTTCAAAGTGATGGCGGTGTAAGATAAAAATGCGTTGAAGATGCTGTTAACGATGAGCGATGAATCGATGTCCTGGAAGTCTTCAGCTTCTGTCATTGTATTCTTAAACTTATAAAGTTTAATTCAGCAAGTTCAGCTTCGTGGAAATCTTTTTCTTTCAGCGCAATTTTCTGTAGTCTAATCTTGAAAGCCGTAGGATTCTTCTTTGTTATATTCCTTCAAAATAGAACGGAAAGGCCAAGATGGTCTGACCATGATGTTTTACGGACACAGTTCATTTTGGTCAAGTATTCTTCATATGTGCCTGTCTGCAGTTTAAACTGAATAGATAGCTTGAATAAATGTTTTGCCGCAATAGAAAATACACGTTTGAATCCAATGCAAGCAGAACAAAAAGTTCTAAAACAGATGCCTCGAAACTTAACTTGTGAGGAAAAATTGCCTAATTTTAATAGGTTGTTTTCCAACCTGCGATGTCAGTTTAACAGACAGGCTGATAACGAACATTTTATCCCGTCCAGCCTTTTAAGATCAGGAGCACGCAACGAATCGATTGGGCTGAATATCTGTTCGAAAGCTCTTATTGGCCTATAATTTCGTAATTAATTATATAAAAAACTTGAGTTTTCTTTGCCGAGAGGGCGGTCGTCGCATACTTTCATAACATCGCACAATTTAACACCCTTCGTTTTCGGGTGGGGGGAGGATAAAAAAAATGTGGTTTTGGGTACAATATATGGACAGGTTTCGGAAAGCAGAAAACAGTTAGCAAATTCGGGGGATAAGATTAATTTCCTGAAAATGTCCTGCTGCTGAAATGTTTCAGCTGCTTGGAGGCACTAAAATGATATGGAAAAACACAACAACGCCATTCTAAGCGTTTTCCCGAACATTCCTCATTGAGTGACGCTGTAGGATGGAGCCATAACGCCGTTATGAAAGAATAATAACGCCATTGGAGTCTAATTTTCTGTTTGCGTGTGTGCAATAAAAATACATTAGTATATAAAAATACGTAATCTGCAGCTGTTCGTTCTGAGAAACGTCAAACAGAAATGATTGATATTCAATCGTGCAAATTATTAAGTAATATACAGTGTATTAAATAAATTAAAACCCGACTTCCTGAAAAATCCACTTAGCGACGAGTTAAACATCAAAACTTTTTGTAATGCAGATCAAATTTTGCCAGTAGTTCAGTTCCCGTTTGGAATGACCGTCCACAGTTCTCTTAAAAAAATGCAGTGAAAAGGGTCTTCTTTTTTAATCCAAAAAATATTATTCCAATGTTTATAACTCTACTTTTCAAACTCGTGGAAAATCATTCCACACGTAAAAGGTTAAAATTCTTAAACCACCATCGGAAACACTAATTTAGGCCCGGTTTAAACGTCGAACTTCACATGTGCCGAATCCAATGCAAATGAGCAAGAACAATAGATTTTGCTCATTTGCATTAGGTTCGGCACATGTGAAGTTCGGCGTTTGAACCGGGCCTTATTTATCTATCCAAAGAAAATTCGCTACCATATCGCCGATTTGCGTAATTTTAACATTTTGCGCACGTGGCATCTTACATGACCACACTCATGAGCCAAGGCCAAAAAAAAGACATCAAGATTTACATTCAGCGATAATTTCATCCTGTTCTTGGCAATCTAGCCGAAGATTTTAAGGAACAGCCCAGTCTCGTTACCAGGGTCTTCTTGGTTTCCAATAAGCCGGCCGGGCTGTCAAGGAGAACACCAGACGTTTCTCGCCACAACTGGCATTTTGAAAACCGAGAAGCCCTGGGCTGTGGTTCAACCATATTTTCCGAACACATATTTTAAACACAGGCCTTGAACTGCTTGAGATAGCGCTCACTCCGACATGGCCACATTAGTATGTTCGCCATTTAAATTTCCTCGGCGTTTATCTTAAACTCGATCATTTGGGCACGGAATTTAATCGGGACCAGTCCTTTACATCATCTACGGGTAGTTTTGCGTAGTATTCAAGTGCAAGATTTTTTCATTCACTTACTTAAAAGCAAACTTTGACAAAATATGAATAAAAGACATGCCATCGACTGCATTCTAATGCGTTTATTAAACAAACCAATATTACTACAGAGGATAAGTCAAGAAGACAATTGTCAGTTCAAAATGAAGATAACCACGCAAAATTTTACTAAACTTAACAGCTAGTGAGCTACATAATATTTTTTTTTAATTTTACAAGCTTGACTTCATTGCTTTCTGGATGCCTTGACGCTCATGCTGACTAGCTGAATACATCTGAGTACTGTCAGTGATAAATAATTAGTCATTGGAAGTAATATATGTTCAGTCAAAACAGTATTTTTAAACTACCGATTGTTGTATACCAAGATATATTCGCATGAACAAAGCTCAAAACTCTCTCATATTTAGTATTTTCATTACTGTGCATGTGTTGACAATTTTTACTAGGTATCTAATAAGTCAGTATATCAAAATACTAAATCGAAGGCAAGTGAAAATGTCAACATAAAATAATTTATATACGAAGCTGTTTTAGTTAGTTGTTTCACTTGAAAACATATTTCGAAGCATGTTCATGATAGCGTGTCGAATGGGTCTCATCTTCCAGCAGTAGACCAGTGGATTGAGAGATGAATTTAGGAACAAGAGCGTTTCACTGTAATGCTTTAAAGTGTTTATAAGGGCTCTTGGTGCTGTTATTGCTATGACAACAAATATACTTAAGGATGGCAAATAGCAAACCAAATACACGAGAAACACGTAGAATGTTCCAACTGAAGACTTAATCTGCGTCGCAATATTTGCCATCACTTCATTGTTTTGTCCTACTTGTTGTAGTTGCAGGACTCGAATGTCATTTGTATGGCGTCGTACGGCTAAATAAATCTTGCCGTAAAATAATGCTGAAGCAATTATACATGCGGTTGCAATTATACCGACAACAATAGAGTATATTTTTAGGTTCCATAACACAACTGATGATATAATTGCACTGAGAACCCAAATTGAGGTCACCGCAGCAACAACACGCTTGTGAGTCACAAGTTCTTGGTATCTGAGATGAAGATGAATGCCCAAGAATCTGTCTGCTGTTAGAGCTGTTACACCAAAGAACGAAGCGCAACAAAGAAAAGCAGTAGTAACAAGATACACGTTGTCCGTGATCTTATAAGTTGGCTTATTTTCAGTGTTTTCCTTCAACCTCATGACGAGACATGCTACTTTCAAAGGTTGGACCAATAAGCCAACACCAAGATCAGAAACAGCCAGACTCAGCAACAATGTTTTTAGAGGCTTTGGCAACGACGAAGTTTTTCTCAGCGCGTGAATTGTAATAATGTTCAACGTGATGGCGGTGTAAGATAAAAATGCGTTAAAAACGCTGTTAACGATGAGCGATGAATCGAAGTCCTGGAAGTCTTCAGCTCCTGTCATTGTATTCTTGAACTTATAACATTTAACTCGACAAGTTCAACTTCGTGGAAATGCTTGTTTTTTCTTTCGGGGCAATTTTCTGTAGTCTTTTGTTGAAAGAAGTAGAACTCTTCTTTGGTTTTTTTTTCCCTTCAAAATAGAACAGAAAAGCCAAGATGGTCTGACCATGATGATATACGGACAAATTACATTTTAGTCAAGTATTCTTCGTATGTGCCTGTGTGCCGTTTAAACTGAATAGATAGCTTGAATAAATGTATTGCCGTAACAGAAAATACACGTTTGAATCCAATGCAAGCGAAACAAAAAGTTCTAAACCAGATGTCTCGAACCTTCACTTGTGAAGGGAAAATGTCTGATTCTAATAGGTTGTTTTTAAAACTGACGATGTCAGTTTGACAGACAGGCTGATAACAAACATTTTATCCCGTACAAGCTTTTACGATTAGGAGCACGCAACACATACATACATAAACTTTATTTTCTCTCGAACTTCAGAGTAGGGGCCTGGTCGCACTACAGTCAAAAACAAAAATTAGCCCGTGCAAAAATCGAGGAAAACAAAAGAAACCGCTCCGGTGGGACACGCTTTTTGTGGAATGTTTTTGTTTTTATGACATTTTGCACGGGCTAATTTTTGTTTTTGACTGTAGTGCGACCAGGCCCTAGCTTACAAAAGCTAACATTTTCGAGAACATAGAAGTTAAAATAAGTATTTACAAATAAAGTTATATCATTAAAAAAAATTCATATAGCTAAGCGAACGATCTGTGCGGGCTTCAAATTTCTTAATTAATTGTATTAAGAACTCATGAGTTTTCTTTAGCGAGAGGGCGGTCGTCTCAAGCTTTCATGACATCGCACAATTTTTAAAACATCCTTTGTTTTCAGGCGGGGGAGGATAAAAAAAAAGTCGTTTTATTTGGGGTACAACAAAAGGTCAGGTTTCGGAAAACAGAAAGCAGTTAGCAAATGCGGAGGATTAATTTCCTGAAAATGTCCTGCCGCTATTCAGCTACTTGGAGGCACTAAAATGATATAGAAAAACAAAAAAACGCCATTCCAAGCGTTTTCCTGAACATTCTTCATTGGGTGACCTTGTAGGATGCCGCAAATATAAACGCCGTTATTAAATTCAAATGGAGAGACAGCAAATCACAGTAGTTGCTAACTCCCCTAAAGAAGGCCGTGATGACCGAAACGTAGGGTCAATAAAGCACAATCAAGTCAAGACATGGAGTTGGAAGCTTGATAATTACAACTCATTCTATATATATATATATATATATATATATATATATAGATAAGTATAATAAAAAAAAAACGATGGGGCGAACTTCTTACTGGTCCTGACTGGTTTTAACGTTTCGGCCTTCGGCCTTCGGCCTTCTTCAGAAAATTACAAAGAATTAAAAACTAAAAACTAAAAACTATGTACAATGATTAAGTTATACAAGTTGTGACTTATATACATTAAGCTACAAAAACAAAGGAAAACGAGGTTACGTAACATAACAAAAGAACTAAATAACAAGGAAAAATTTAACGCTAAAAATATACATGATGTGATAAAAACCTTAATTAATGATTGAAACAAAGAAAACTCCCTATCGAGGGCCCCCGAATAATCATATAGGTCACTGTCGGAATGACAGGACCAGCACGTCTTACCAAGTGCCCCCGACAGAACGTTCAAACACAAAACAACTAAAAACAAAGAATAAAACAAGGAAAAGAAAAAGACAATCCTATTATTGCAAGATACGTGCGTTAATTATTGTAGTTAATGCGGTTTTTTGATCTAAATTCACGTCTCTTGTTAAGGCCATGCGGATTGAGCGTAAACAATTGGGTTGTCCAATAAGCCTCCCTAGTGAGCAACAATTGGTCAAGGTGAAATGTATTTTGAAATGATCTAATTTGTTCGATATGAATAAAGCTAATTTGTGAAATATCATGTTCAGAACTATTAAAATGTACCGCCAATTCACATGTTCTCCTATTATTGAGCATGCTAGATTTGTGGTTTCTGAAACGGACTTTAAATTCGGTGGATGTAGAACCTACATACTGCAAATTGCATTTATTGCAGGTGGCCAAATAAATCACATTTTTGGACGAACATGACAAACTTTGGCGAATAGAATAATAACGACCTGTGGCAGAACTCTGGAATTTCGAATCTTGAAGTAAAAATCTTTTGCAAAGGTCGCATCTTTTATCACATTTAAAGCAACCCCCCTCTTCTTCATTAAAATTTTCATCCGTAACAGACCGAAATTTAGATGGTGCTAAAATTTCTTTGAGATTTTTGGTTCGGCGATAAGCTGGAAAAATTTCATTTATAAGGGGTGAGGAATGTAATAAATGAAGGTGCTTTCTAATGACGTTTCGGATGTCAGGCAAAATTGGATTGTAATCAAGAACCAGAGGAAAGACTTTCTTAAAATTTTAATGAAGAAGAGGGGGGTTGCTTTAAATGTGATAAAAGATGCGACCTTTGCAAAAGATTTTTACTTCAAGATTCGAAATTCCAGAGTTCTGCCACAGGTCGTTATTATTCTATTCGCCAAAGTTTGTCATGTTCGTCCAAAAATGTGATTTATTTGGCCACCTGCAATAAATGCAATTTGCAGTATGTAGGTTCTACATCCACCGAATTTAAAGTCCGTTTCAGAAACCACAAATCTAGCATGCTCAATAATAGGAGAACATGTGAACTGGCGGTACATTTTAATAGTTCTGAACATGATATTTCACAAATTAGCTTTATTCTTATCGAACAAATTAGATCATTTCAAAATACATTTCACCTTGACCAATTGTTGCTCACTAGGGAGGCTTATTGGACAACCCAATTGTTTACGCTCAATCCGCATGGCCTTAACAAGAGACGTGAATTTAGATCAAAAAACCGCATTAACTACAATAATTAACGCACGTATCTTGCAATAATAGGATTGTCTTTTTCTTTTCCTTGTTTTATTCTTTGTCTTTAGTTGTTTTGTGTTTGAACGTTCTGTCGGGGGCACTTGGTAAGACGTGCTGGTCCTGTCATTCCGACAGTGACCTATATGATTATTCAGGGGCCCTCGATAGGGAGTTTTCTTTGTTTCAATCATTAATTAAGGTTTTTATCACATCATGTATATTTTTAGCGTTAAATTTTTCCTTGTTATTTAGTTCTTTTGTTATGTTACGTAACCTCGTTTTCCTTTGTTTTTGTAGCTTAATGTATATAAGTCACAACTTGTATAACTTAATCATTGTACATAGTTTTTAGTTTTTAGTTTTTAATTCTTTGTAATTTCTGAAGAAGGCCGAAGGCCGAAACGTTAAAACCAGTCAGGACCAGTAAGAAGTTCGCCCCATCGTTTTTTTTTATTATACTTATATACTTATCTACAAATTCACGTGGTGGCATCGTATCCTTGGATCCTTCTGCTGAAGAGTTCACCGTTTGTGTAAACCTTTTTATTCAGCCTATATATATATATATATATATATATATATATATATATATATATATATATATATATATATATATATATATATATAGAATGAGTCGTAACTGTTCATCAGTAGGATGCCTAAAATGTGTGCAATTCTACAATTGGTTTCGGCTCCATTAAATCCTATACCAATGGCAGAACATTTTAGGAGGAGCCACCCACAATGTGAGCACAGTCACGGACAACACAAATAAGATCAGTGACGCCATTGGAGTTTAATTTTCTGTTTGCGTGTGTGCAACAAAAATACATTAGTATATAAAAATACGTTATCTGCAGCTGTTCGTTCTAAGAAATGTCAAACCGAGAAATGATTGATATTTAAACGTACAAATTAAGTAATATACAGTGTAGTAAACAAATTTAAACCCGACTTCCTGAAAAAAGCAAATATGTGTCCACTTTACGACAAGTTAAACTGCTTGAGATAGCACTCTTTCCGGCATGCCCACGTTAGTACGTTCTCCATTTAAATGACCGTGGCGTTTATTTTAAACTCGATCTTTTGGACACGGAATTTAATTGGGACAGTCCTTTTCATCATTTAAGGGTAGTTTTTCGTCGTATTTAAGTGCAAGATTTTTTTCCATTCACTTAATTAAAAGCAAACTTTAACAAAATATGAAAAAAACCATGCCTTCTGATGCGTTAATTAAACAAACCAATACTACTACAGAGGATAAGTCAAGAAGATAATTGTCAGTTCAAGATGAATATAGCCATTTATTCGATATCGATAATCGCGCAAAATTTTACTGAACTTAATAGCTACATAATTTTTTTTGCTTGACTTCACTGCCATCTGGATGCCTTGACGCTCATGCTGACGAGCTGAATACATCTGAGTAGTGACAGTGATGAATAATGAGTCATTGAAGTAATATATGTTCAGTCAAAACAGTATTCAAAACTACCGATTGTTGTATACCAAGATATATTGGAATGAACAAAGCCCAAAACTCTTCCATATTTAGTACTTCCATTACTGTGCATGTGTTAACAATTTTTACTAGCTATCTTATAAGTCAGGATATCAAAATACTAAATCGAAATACTGTGAAAGGCAAGTGAAAATGTCAACATAAAATAATTTATATACGAAGCTGTTTTAGTTAGTTGTTTCACTTGAAAACATATTTCGCATTATGTTCATGATAGAGTGTCGAATGGGTCTCATCTTCCAGCAGTAAACCAGTGGATTGAGAGATGAATTTAGGAATACGAGCGTTTCAGTGTAATCTCTTAAAGTGTTTGTAAGGGAGCTTAGTCCTGTTATTGCTATGACAACAATTATACTTATGAATGGCAAATAGCAAACCAAATACACGAGAAACACGTAGAATGTACCAACTGCAGACTTTATCTGCCTCGCAATATTTGCCGTCACTTCATTATTTTGTCCTACTTGTTGTAGAAGCAGGACTCGAATGTGATTTGTGTGGCGTCGTACGGCTAAATATATCTTGCAGTAAAATAATGCTGAAGCAATTATACAAACAGTTGCAATTATACAGACAACAGTAGAGTATATTTTTTGGTTCCATAACCAAACTGGTGATATAATTGCACTAAGCACCCAAATTGAGGTCACCACAGCAACAACACGCTTGTGAGTCACAAGTTCTCGGTATCTTAGATGAAGATGAATGCTGAAGAATCTGTCTGCTGTTAGAGCTGTTACACCAAAGAACGAAGCACAACAAAATAAAGTAGAAGTAACGCTATGCACGTTGTCCGTGATCTTATAAGTTGGATTGTTTTTAGTGTTTTCCTTCAACTTCATGACGAGACATGCTACTTTCAAAGGTTGGACCAATAAGCCAACACCAAGATCAGAAACAGCCAGACTCAGCAACAACGTTTTTAGAGGCTTTGGCAACGACGAAGTTTGTCTCAGCGCGTGAATTGTAATAATGTTCAACGTGATGGCGGTGTAAGATAAATATGCGTTGAAGACGCTGTTAACGATGAGCGATGAATTGAAGTCCTGGAAGTCTTCAGCTTCTGTCATTGTATTCTTGAACTTATAAGATTAATTCGGCAAGTTCAACTTCGAGGAAATGTTTTTCCCTCCAAAATAGAACAGAAAAGCCAAGATGGTCTGACCATGATGTTATACGGACAAATTACATTTTGGTCACGTATTCTTCACATGTGCTTGTGTGCCGTTTTAAACTGAATAGATAGCTTGAATAAATGTATTGCCGTAACAGAAAAACGCTTACTCAGGGCGATATCGTTTTTAAAAATCCTGGTAAATATACAAATGCTTTTTTTTACTGCACACGCGCAAACAGAAAATTAGACTCCAATGGCGTCATTGTTCTTTAATAACGACGTTATTTGCTGCATCCTTCATGGGCACCTAACAAGAACTGTTTTTGCAATGGCGTTCTTGTTTTTCCATATCATTTTAGTGCCTCCAAGTAGCTAAATATTTCAGCGGCAGGACATTTTCGGGAAATTAATCTTATCCCACGAATTTGCTAACTGCTTTCTGCTTTCCGTATAAATTGTAGCTGACCTTTTTTTTAAATAAAAAATATTATCCCCCCCCCCTCCCCACCCAAAACGGTGTTAAATTTTAAGATGTTATGAACGTTTGATGGAACTTTCGTCTCACTAAAGAAAACTCAAATTCTTAATAGTGTAATTAATTACTAATTTTTAAGGCGAATAAGGCCTTCCGAACAGATATTCGTTATCAGCCTGTCTGTCAAACTGACATCGTCAGTTTTAAAAACAACCTGGTAGCATTTGTTCCTCACAAGTTAAGGTTCAAATACATCTGTTTTAGAACTTTTTGTTCCGCTTGCATTGGATTCAAACATGTATTCTGTGTGCTTGATCTTGTTTTTTTGTCGTTCAAAAACTATCTCTTAACCCCACAATATAAACACTAAACATTTTCCTCTCGCTCTCGCTCCCTTTCCCTCTTCTCTCTCATCTCTGTGATTTTCGGGCTGATCGGGGTCATAAAAACCCTTGTTTGGGCTAGTTGTAGTGAAATTGCGTAAATTTTTGTTGATCACGTTTTCAAAAATTCAGCTATATATAGAAATAAGTAATTTGCAGCTGTTCATTTTGAGAAAGATCAGAAACAGCCAGACTCAGCAACAATGTTTTTAGAGGCTTTGGCAACGACGAAGTTTTTCTCAGCGCGTGAATTGTTATAATGTTCAGCATGATGGCGGTGTAAGATAAAAATGCGTTAAAAACGCTGTTAACGATGAGCGATGAATCGATGTCCTGGAAGTCTTCAGCTCCTGTCATTGTATTCTTGAACTTATAAAATTTAACTCGACAAGTTCAACTTCGTGGAAATGCTTGTTTTTCTTTCAGGGCAATTTTCTGTAGCTTTTTATTGAAAGATGTAGGACTCTTCTTTGCTTTTTTTTTTCCTTCAAAATAGAATAGAAAAGCCAAGATGGTCTGACCATGATGATATACGGACAAATTATATTTTGGTCAAGTATTCTTCATATGTGCCTGTGTGCCGTTTAAACTGAATAAATAGCTTGAATAAATGTATTGCCGTAACCGTCAGAAAATACTCGTTTGAATCCAATGGAAGCGAAGCAAAATGTTCTAAACCAGATGTCTCGAACCTTAACTTGTGAGGGAAAATGTCTGATTCTAATATGTTATTTTTAAGTTTGACAGACAGGCTGATAACAAACAATTTATCCCGTACAACCTTTTACGATCAGGTGCACGCAACAAACCGTTTAGGTGGAATACGATCTGTTTGGAAGGCCTTATTCGCGTTAAAAATTAGTAATTAATTACACTATTAAGAATTTGAATTTTCTTTTGTGAGACAGCAGTCGCAGTCGGAAAGCAGAAAACAGTTAGCAAATTCGGGGGATAAGAACAATTTCCCGAAAATGTCCTGCCGCTGAAATTTTTCAGTTACTTGGAGGCACTAAAATGATATGGAAAAACACAAGAACGCCATTCCGAGCGTTTTCCCGAACATTCCTCATTGAGTGACCCTGTAGGATGGAGCCATAACGCCGTTATGAAAGAATAATAACGCCATTGGAGTCTAATTTTCTGTTTGCGTGTGTGCAATAAAAATACATTAGTATGTAAAAATACGTAATATGCAGCTGTTCGTTCTGAGAAACGTCAAACATAAATGATTGATATTCAATCGTGCAAATTAAGTAATACCGTATTTTTTCGATTAAACGCCGGGCCCC
The DNA here is from genome assembly GCA_022457155.1 of Cladopsammia gracilis. Taxonomy (NCBI): domain Eukaryota; kingdom Metazoa; phylum Cnidaria; class Anthozoa; order Scleractinia; family Dendrophylliidae; genus Cladopsammia; species Cladopsammia gracilis. Next base: position 1,157,275 of record JAJGOT010000110.1, read on the forward strand.
GGATAAGCGCCGGGTATAATAGAGGGAGTTGTAAGTAAGCCCCTCAAACGTTTATTTGTGGTATAATAAACTTAAGATTTAAGGGCAAGGTACACAGCTGCCAAGAAAAACGAATAATAATCCTTTCTTTAAAAATGGCGGGCGAGAAAAAACTGCTGATTCAAAGAAACGCCGGGTCCACTAGGCCCAGTTTGAAATAAACGCCGGGGGCGTTTAATTGAGAAAATACGGTATACGGTGTATTAAACAAATTAAAACCCGACTTCCTGAAAAAAGAAAATATTTGTCCACTTAGCGACGAGTTAAACAAACATCAAAACCTTTTGTAATGGAGATCAAATTTTACCAGTAGTTCCCGTTTGGAATGACCGTCCACAGTTCTCTTAAAAAAATGCAGTGAAAAAGGTCTTCTCTTTTAATCCAAAAATTCACCTTCTTATTGTTTATAACTCTACTTTTCAAACTCGAGGAAAATCATTCCACATAGTAGAGGGTCAAAATTGTTAAACCTCTATCGGAAACACTAATGTATTTATCTATCCAAAGAAAATTCGCTCCCAAATCGCCGATTTGCGAAATTTTAACTTTTTGTGAACGTGTCATCTTACATGATCACACTCATGCGTCAAGGCCAAAAATAAACATTTACATTCAGCGATAAATTCGTCCTGTTCTTGGCAATCTAGCCAAACATATTGTAGAACAACCCAGTCTCTTCCCCAGGGTTTCCCCAGGGTTTCCCCAATAAGCCGGCTGTCAAGGAGAACACCAGATGCTTCTCGCCACGACCGCAATTTTGAAAACCGAGTAGCCCTGGGAACAAGGCTGTGGTTCAACCATATTTTCCGAACACACATTTTAAACACAGGCCTTAAACAGCTTGAGAAAGCGCTCACTCCGACATGGCCACATTAGTGCGTTCTCCATTTAAATGTCCGCGGCGTTTATTTTAAACTCGCTCTTTTTGGCACGGAAGTTAATCGGGACAAGTCCTTTACATCATTTAAGGGCAGTTTTTCGCAGTATTTAAGTGCGAGATTTTTTCATTTACTTAATTTAAAGCAAACTTTAACAAAATATGAAAAAAAAAACACGCCATCGACTGCATTATAATACGCTAATTAAACAAACCGATATTGCCACAGAGGATAAGTCAAGAAGACAATTGTCAGTTCAAAATGAATATAGCTATTTATTGGATATCGATAACCATGCAAAATTTTACTAAACTTAACAGCTAGATAATTTTTTTTCAATTTTACAAGCTTGACTTCATTGCCATCTGGATGCCTTGACGCTCATGCTGACGAGCTGAATACAACTGAGTACTATCATTGAGGAATAATTAGTCATTGGAAGTAATATATGTTCAGTCAAAACAGTATTTTTAAACGACCGATTGTTGTATACCAAGATATATTCAAAAAAAAATACAAATAAATGTTGTTTATGGTGGACGAGCACTTAGCTATCAAGCTATTTCACAGGCACGCCACTTCAAATACAGAAACAAATATTGCAAATAGAACAAAGCATTTTAAAAATCCCAACTGGCAGGAGGCAAACCAGTTGGCTATTTTACAAGCGTGGTCGAGGAGTTGAACTCGGGTCTGCCGTGAAACAACTCCAGCAAGTGGTCAGAGCGGGACTTGAACCCGGGACCTCCGGATTTCAAGTCCAACGCCCTAACCACTCGATCACGCTGCCTCCTGAACATACTTCGCTGCCTCCTGAACATACTTCGCTGCCTCCTGTTCATACTTCGCATGAACAAAGCTCAAAACTCTTCCATATTTAGTATTTTCATTACTGTGCATGTGTTGACAATTTTTACTAGCTATCTAATAAGTCAGGATATCAAAATACTAAATCGAAATACTGTGAAAGGCAAGTGAAAATGTCAACGTAAAATAATTTATATACGAAGTGTGTTTTAGTTAGTTGCTTCACTTGAAAACATAGTTCGCAACATGTTCATGATAGAGTGTCGAATGGGTCTCATCTTCCAGCAGTACACCAGTGGATTGAGAGATGAATTTAAGAACACGAGCGTTTTAGTGTAATCCCTTAAAGTGTTTGTAAGGGCTCTTGGTCCTGTTATTGCTATGACAACAATTATACTTATAGATGGCAAATAGCAAACCAAATACACGAGAAACACGTAGAATGTACCAACTGCAGACTTTATTTGCCTCGCAATATTTGCCATCACTTCATTATTTTGTCCTACTTGTTGTAGATGCAGGACTCGAATGTGATTTGTGTGGCGTCGTACGGCTAAATATATTTTGCAGTAAAATAATGCTGAAGCAATTATGCAAACAGTTGCAATTATACCGCCAACAGTAGAGTATATTTTTGGTTTCCATAACCAAACTGGTGATATAATTGCACTGAGCACCCAAATTGAGGTCACTACAGCAACAACACGCTTGTGAGTCACAAGTTCTCGGTATCTTAGATGAAGATGAATGCCGAAGAATCTGTCTGCTGTTAGAGCTGTTACACCAAAGAACGAGGCACAACAAAATAAAGTAGAAGTAACGCTATGCACGTTGTCCGTGATCTTATAAGTAATTGGCTTGTTTTTAGTGTTTTCCTTCAACCTCATGACGAGACATGCTACTTTCAAAGGTTGGACCAATAAGCCAACACCAAGATCAGAAACAGCCAGACTCAGCAACAATGTTTTTAGAGGCTTTGGCAACGACGAAGTTTTTCTCAGCGCGTGAATTGTAATAATGTTCAACGTGATGGCGGTGTAAGATAAATATGCGTTGAAGACGCTGTTAACGATGAGCGATGAATTGAAGTCCTGGAAGTCTCCAGCTCCTGTCATCGTATTCTTGAACTTATAAAGTTTAATTTGGCAAGTTCAACTTCGTGGAAATGTTTTTTTTTTCACGACAAATTTCTGTAGTCTTTTCTTGAAAGACGTAGGACTCTTCTTTGTCTTTTTTTCCTTCAAAATAAAACGGAAAGGCCAAGATGGTCTGACCATGATGATATACGGACAAAGTACATTTTGGTCAAGTATTCTTCATATGTGCCTATGTGTCGTTTAAACTGAATAGATAGCTTGAATAAATGTATTGCCGTAACAGAAAATACACGTTTGAATCCAATGCAAGCGAAACAAAAAGTTCTAAACCAGATGTCTCGAACCTTAATTTGTGAGGGAAAAATGTCTGATTCTAATAGGTTATTTTTAAAACTGACGATGGCATTTTGACAGACAGGCTGATAACAAACAATTTATCCCGTACAACCTTAAGCATTTACGATCAGGAGCACATAACGAACCGTTTGGGTGGAATACGATCTGTTTGGAAGGCCTTATTCGCCTCAAAAATTAGTAATTAATTACACTATTAAGAATTTGAATTTTCTTTAGTGAGACAGCAGTCGCAGTCGGAAAGCACAAAACCGTTAGCAAATTCGAGGGATAAGAACAATTTCCCGAAAATATCCTGCCGCTGAAATTTTCAGCTACTTGGAGGCACTAAAATGATATGAAAAAAAAAACAGAAGAACGCCATTCCGAGCGTTTTCCTGAACATTTTTCATTGGGTGATGACCCTGAACGATGCAGCAAATAACGCCGTTATTAAAGAACAATGACGCCATTGGAGTGTTTTTTTCTATTTGCGTGCGTGCAATAAAAATACATTAGTATATAGGAAAACGTAATTTGCAGCTGTTCGTTCTGATGTCAATCAGAAATGACTGAGTATATCAAGATAACACAAAAAGAACACGATATTCAATCATACCAATTAAGTAATATACAGTGTACTTAACAAATAAAGACCCGACTTCCTGACAAAAGCAAACATTTGACCAATTGGCGACGAATTTAACAAACATCAAAACCTTTTCTGATGCAGATTAAATAATTCCAGTATTTGCCGTTTGGAATGACCGTTCCACAGTTCTCTTAAAACATTTTGCAGTGAAAAAGGTCTTTTTTCAATCCAAAATTCGAGGGAACTCATTCCAAACGTAGAATCTTAAGTATGCTAAACCTCCATCAGAAACACTAATTTATTTATCTATACAAAGAAAATTCGCTACCATATCGCCGATTTGCGTAATTTTAACATTTTTAGCACGTGACATGTCACATGACCAAACTGTCAATCATGAGGAATAAGCGGCGAACACAATAACAAAAGGTCCTATCCATCCATGAACGCCTTGCATTGTCTTGAAAACGTGCAATTGTACGCTGTAGTTCTTTATTTTGCCTCTCGAGTCAGCACACGGTGCTGAGAGATGTTGCGGTATGCATTTCATGGCTGAAAGCCATATAGTCGTCGACATAAACTAAAATACGCGAGCATAAATTTGCACGCGCTAATGTGACACAAAAAGAAATAAGAAAACTCATAGCCAGATTTGCAACTCGTGTGCTACGCCACGAGTAAAAAGACATCGTCGACTTCATTGTAATGCGTTAATTATACAAACCAACATTACTACGGAGGATAAGTCAGGAAGGCAATTGTGGATATCGATAAACACGCAAAGGTTTACTAAATTTAACAGCTAAATAATTTTTTTATTTAATTTTACAAGCTTCATTGCCATCTGGATACCCTACTGTCATGTTGACTAGTTGAATAGATCAGAGTCGTGTCATTGGTGAATAATTAGTCATACATGTAAGAAGAAATATATGTTCAGTCAAAACAGTTGTTTTAAACTACCAATCGGTATATCTCAAGACATATTCGTATGAACAAAACTCAAACTCTTTCATATTTAGTATTTTCATTTATGTGCATGTGTTGATAATTTTTACTAGTTGCCTAATAAGTCAGTATATCAAAATACTCAGTCGAAATACTGTTAAAGGAAAGTTAATTTACATGCGAAGCTGTTTTAGTTTGTCGTTTCTTTTGAAAGCATATCTCGCAGTATGCTCATGACAGCGTGTCGAATGTGTCTCATCTTCCAGCAGTAGACCAGTGGATTGACAGATGAATTTAGGTATACCAGTGTCAGAGTGTATTCCCTTAGTGTCTATAAGGGTACTCGGTCCTGTTATTGTTTTGACAACAGTTATACTTATGAATAATAGCAAATAGCAGACCAAAAACACGAGAAACGCGTAGAATGTACCAACAGCAGACTTTATCTGCCTCGCAGCATTTGCCATTACTTCATTATTTTGTTCTACTTGTTGTACTTGCAGGACTTGAATTTGCTTTGTGTGGCGTCGTACGGCTTAATAAATCTTGCAGTAAAAAAATGCTGAAGCAATTATACAAACGGTTGCAATTATACCGACAACAGTAGAGTATATTTTGGGGTTCCATAACAAAACTGGTGATATAATTGCACTGAGCACCCAAATTGAGGTCACCACAGTAACAACACGCCTGTGAGTCACAACTTCTTTGTATCTGAGATGAAGATGAATAACCATGAATCTGTCTGCTGTTAGAGCTGTTACACCAAAGAACGAAGCACAACAAAGAAAAGTAGCCGAGATGAAATACACCTGAAACACGGCGTCTATCGTGATCTTATAAGTTGGATTGTTTTCCTTCAACCACATGACGAGACATGCTACTTTCAAGGGTTGGACCACCAAGCCAACACCAAGATCAGAAGCAGCCAGACTCAGCAACAATGTTTTTAGAGGCTTTGGCAACGACGACGTTTTTCTCAGCGCGTGAATTGTAATAATGGTCAACGTGATGGCGGTGTAAGATAAAAATGCGTTAAAGACGCTGTTAACGATGAGCGATTAATCGAAGTCCTGGAAGTCTTCAGCTTCTGCCATTGTGTTCGTGAACTAAAAAGATTGATTCGGCGAGTTCAACTTAGCGGAAATGTTTTTCTTTTCAGGTTTATTGCCTGTAGACCTATCTTGAAAAATGTAATACTCGACAAAACATTTTTTTTTTGTTATTTTCCTTCCAAATAGAACGGAAAAGCAAAGATGGTCTGACTATGATGTTATACGGACAAAGTACATTTTGGTCAAGTATTCACCATATTTGCCTGTCTGCCGTTTAAACCCAATTGTATAGTAATAAATGTATAGCCTTAACAGATTGGAAATACACGTTTCAATCCAATGCACGCGACACGCAAAGTGCCTAAAACAGATGTCTCCACCATAATCTGCGCGGACAAAATGCTTGATTCAGATTGTCTTTTGAACTGACGATGGCATTTGACAGACAGGGTGATATTAAACATTTTAACCCGTCCAGTTATACGATCAGGAGCACCCACTGAATGAATATCGGTTAGAAAGGCATTACTCGCCTTAAAAATTCGTAATTAGTTATATTAAGAACGTAAGTTTTCGTTAATGAAAGCCGGCGGCCTCGTCAGTAAAGCTTTCGAAACATCGGAACATTTAACACCATTCAGTCCCGGGGGGATGTAAAAATCCCTTTTGGGAAAAAAATCAAGTCAGCTATGATTTTTCGGAAAGCGTAAGCATAAGCATAAACATAAGCGGAAGCAGAAGCAGAAGAATTTGAATCAACTGTGAATTCCCGTGCATTGATTGGCTCAGAGCTGTTGTCAATAAAGAGTGCATTCAATGAAAAGGACGCAAAAGGTAACGCAACGCGGGGTGTTTTGTCAAACTTACTTTTGGCGCTGCTGGTTCATCAAACAGTGGAAATGCACTTAAAATGGAATTCTTCGATGAGAGGATAATCTCTACGCTTTATCGAGCACTTACCACAATCATCTACAACAAACTCAAAGATGGTGTCATGACTGTCTTCATCTATTTCAGGTAAAGAGAGTTTGCCGTGTTTCACAAGGAACTCTTCCATTTTAGCACGATCCTCCAGTTCAAGCAGAGCACCCACTCCCCACATGAGCGCGAACACGAACAGACGACTCAGATGATTGGCGCTAAGAACACCGTGTTCTTCTTTGCTTGGAATTAGACCTTCAAGGAGGTCAATACACTGGAAGAAATGAACAGATACTTTTATTTTGAACTATTTTCCGGTTGATAAAAATCCTGATAAAACAAGCTCTGTTATATACACCAAATTGAAGAAACGTTGTCGGGTGAAAAGCATGAACCATGAACGATGCGACCCAAAGGTTTACTGGGAAATTGGTAAATTAACCTTCATTTGTAACAGAATACACCTTATATCGACACAAGATGCATGAATCATGCTCTAAAATGTCTCAAGCAAAGAAAACATCTTGATTATCGAGAAATGGAATGTTACTCAGCTTGCCAATGCTGCCTACCCATAATCCCATTCGGTCTCATCGTTCATGGTTTATGCTTTTCACGGGTCAACGTTTCTTCAATTTGGTGTATTCATCTTCACACATTCTATGCTAAGCAACAAATTGGGAATTTAGACAAGAAGAATACAACATATATCTTATAATTCTGGTGTCGTCCACAGTTTTCATATTCTTGGCTTTCACATGACGTCATAAAAATTAAAAAATCCAAAGAAAACGTCCTACAAAGCTGTTTCTAACATGGTAAGTGGATACAAGTGTTATAATCTTTCACAAAAAGTTTCAGGTTTTAACGATGTTTCACTTCCGATTTACAAAGGTTTTAAATGTGTCACGCAATACGTCACGCTATTCCAGATAAGCCGCGAAAATAAACAAAATTGAATCAACTGAAAGTTATTGTTTGCATTATAAGTGCTTATAAGCCGAGTTAATTAAGCTTATAGCAAATACAATATTTTTGGATGTGATTTTTGGTGTAATTAAGACTTTGAATTTTTGGCCGCCATCTTTGTGCCCCTCTCAGGGGCACAAAGATGGCCGCTCCATACATTTCTTACTAAAAATATCTAATACTCGTTCGCCTATAACTCTTGAACGAAATGCTTTTGCGCTTCAAAATTTGGCTAAGATGTGTAGTTTTAAACTCTCTACAATTCCATAAACATTTTGAATTCGAAATCTATTTTTTTAATGCTTCTGAATTTGATATGACGTAAGTGAAAGCCAATAATATATTATATTTCGAATATCTTTGTAAAAATCCTTATTTTAACTTAACTCCATTTATTCTTATTTCAGAGTACGGCAAATGAAACGTCCCTTTCGAAATTAACAAATATCGAAACAATATTGTCAAAATTATCAATATCAAAATAATGTTGTTAAAAATAACATCAAAACAATATTGTCAAGAAAATCAATATCAAAACAGAATTGTCAAGAAAATCAATATCAAAACAATATTGTCAAGAAAATCAATATCAAAACAGTATTGTCAAGAAAATCAATATCAAAAACAATATTAGGGAGCTTTAGATTTGAGTACGAGTACGAGATTGAGTACGAGTGCGACTTTTGAATTTAAAGCCAGTCCCGTCCCCAGAGCGGTCGGTCCTTCCTGTTGCAGACCAGAAGATAAGGAGGCTCTCGGTATGAAATTTGTGTGGTAGATGGTTATTTAGAGCATGCAAACTAGGTTTTAAAAGTCGTACTCGTACTCAATCTCGTACTCGTAGTCCGATCTAAAGTCCACTATCGTCGAATGTTGCGAAAACTTTTCGGGATTTTCGACAAACGGGCCCCAAGTTTGTAGGAGTCAAGAGAGAAAGCAATCGCAAAAATGAAACGCGGGGCAAAACGATTTTGGGTTCGCTTTCACCTATTCACTCGTCCGTAGCATCTGAGACCAGTATCTGAGATACGATATCTAGAGTTCAATAAGATCCTATTGCCGGGCACAGACCTGTGTGATGACATTACACTCCAACACGTCCATTTTTGGATTAAGATTCTGTTTCACGTAAGTGTAAACTTCATCAAACACGCACTCAAACAACTGTTCCAACACATCATGCTCTTGAGGCTCTCTCTTGTTCAGCCACGCCTAACAACACGACAAAGAGAATCAACAACCTAGAGCAACAAACTTTACTGGTATACCTCGAAATAGAAGTTGGCGAATGATGTTTTTAAACTTTCTTTATTGTTCCCTACCAACCATTTTTTAGAAAAATGCAATGAAAAGATAGATGGACTAAAGTTACCCTATTTATCAATGTAGTACTCCCTATCACGAGCGTGCTTATTTGATCGGTTCAAGTTACTCTACGCGCAAGCTTGAAGCGTAATTAAAATGTACTGCTAGAAAACCTGTAACAGATAAAATACATCGACCATAAAGAACAATTTGATATTTGATTCACGGCAAATGTACATAGCCTCAAACACATTGACTCTTGCAAAACGCTCCTTGTGTGTATGATCTCAAAATTTAGTTGAAGAACTGGTTTTGAGACCTTGCAAATTTCACGGAGAAAATAGAGCACACCACAATTTAGGTTTTCGCTACTTTTAGTGGTACCGCGCTCTATAGAACTCTACAGAACGATAGTTTCTTATAAAGAATATAAAACCGCTATTATTTCAAAACCATAAAATTTTTCTCTTGCTCAAAAAGATTCATTTTTTGCACCAAAAAAATGGAGAAAGAAATCGCGCAAACTCGTCATCTGCGCAGGAATTTCAGATAATTGTTTTTTGTTTTTATAGAGCGCGGCACCACTAAAGTAACAGAAATCACAATTTCTGTTTAAAGCACCATAACTAATAACTGTGCGCAATCTTATTGTTTCTGCGTTTACATAAGTTTACAGGAACGTTCCTAATAGTCAGTTGAGCAGGACAAAAACCGTGTTAAAAAACCTCAACAGTGCGCGCGAGACTCGTGACTTAGACTGCGTGCATTATGACGCGATAAAGCACGCGCTTGACGTAGGGTGCGTGCCTCCAATACGGCGATATAAGCTATCACAGTATATGCATTTCTTGAAGCGGTTTATAAAGTAAGAGTATTATTACCTTGACTATTGGTCTCCAGTCCATGACAGATGAACTCATATACACCATTCCGTTACGTGACACAGTGGCTGGAGAAGCGTTATCGATGTTATGCGGTTCAAAAACAACCTTACACTGTGGGGACATGGGAATGCGGTCACCGTTGGCCAGAGTGAGTGTCTTGTTATCGTCCAGTACACTGTTTAGGTTCTCGATCCATATGGCATCCACAGGACCATCAAGAACGATCCAGATGTGCTCTCCTATAGCAAAAGGCAGAGGTAAATCAACTATGCGCTCACAGAATCACTAACAAAATAAGTTTTGTGTGTTTATTTCAGCTTAGCCTAACAAGGGTGATCATTATCTTACTATTTTTGACAACGTTTTGAAAATGTTAGTGCAATAGACCTTTTTACCGATACGACAGTCATATCGATTTTGCCCTCTGGGCATCCGATAATGAATATTGAATTTAATATATTAACTTCAATGGTCATTATGGGATACCCAGGGGGGATCAATACAGCTACTGTATCGCTTAAAAGGTCTATTCAAGACTGGAAAGTCATAAGAAAAGCAAGGGGCGAACGGACAGACGGACAGACGGAAGAATGGATGGATATGATTAATTATTAAGTGTCCGAGTATGCAGCTTTGGCTATGGATACTGCGGCTAAAACTATAATTATAGGTGCCATAGTTACCAAATTTTATTTACTCAGTCTACGACAACCACTTCAATGTTGTTGTTGTTATTAAATGAAGGTAGGAAGGGAGGAAGGAAGGAAGGAAGGGAGGAAGGGAGGGAGGGAGGGAGGGAGGGAGGGATGGAGGCAGGGAAGGGAGGGAGGGAGGTAGGGAAGGAAGGAAGGAAGGACGGAAGGGGGGGAGGGAGGGAGGGAGGGAGGGAGGGTGGGTGGGAGGGAGGGAGGGTGGGAGGGGGGAGGAAGGAAGGAAGGAATCAATTGGGAGCTAATTAGGGACACCGAATAGAACTAAATTGTATGTAAAAAGTTTTACTGAACAATGAAAATGTTTCATCTGGTTCAAACGATAAACCACATCAACTTCCAGTTGACAAAGAGTGGTTAATTTATGACTGTATTAATACGATTAAGTAAACGCTTTAGCAAGTGGTCATATAACCGATAATCACCAACCTTTCTTTGCCTTGAGCGTTTTCCGCCACAGTGTGGAGAAAATGCCATCTGTCCAGTCATTAGTGGCCACATCAAGACGGCCAAACATCTGCGGCGCGGTGATAGCCTTGGGATTCATGCGCAATTCTCGATGGGGAGCTCCGCAGTCTCCCATGGCCTTCATAAGGATGTTAATACACACTGTCTTGCCGGCTCCGCTGGGACCAAGGGTCATCATACCATGTCGAACACGCTGCGTCTCATACAACTGGAATGTAATTACGATGATATGATCATCTTGTCTGGCGTAAATTAATATTTTGCCGGCACGGTACAGAGAACCGGGTACCAGAAAAGTGCGCAGGGGCTCACGGTTCGCGTGTTTGAAATAGAATCTGTTGATAGATTTGTGTCATTCTACGGTCAATCTCACGCGTCAATTTCGAACCGAACAAATTCATTTTCATTTTACTTTCTTTGTCAAGTAAACTCGCACCACTGCATTGGACACGGGTACACGGTCCCCTCTTTCCCCAATAGTTTACCAGAGTTTACCTGTACGTGGCCGGCTCTGGTTCGTTTGATGTATTGTAATATTGAAGTGCTTTGTCAATCACTGAATAAAATATATCGCGGGTCTGCCTGACCAACGCCCTATGCCTCTCAGCCTTTTGTTTGTATTCGGCTGTGTAGTGGAGGCAAAATGAACAGGCATAATTGATTACAACATCTCTTCAAACGAATTCTGGCAAATATGAAAAATGTGGTTGTTGATCATCGTGGTGATAGGAGATAAAGGAAAATGAAAGCTGCTATGCTATTACTGGCATAGTTTAAGTATGTTCAAACGTTTAGAAAAACTGAAAAAGAAATCGCGCTTATAGCCATTTCATTAGAAAATTGTTAAATCAAATACTGTAATCAAATAAGACAAAATCACAAATTAGGTCTTGGACACTCCCCAATTAAAATAGTACTTGATGTTACAGTAAACCTAGAGTAGGACATCTGAATGAGTCGAAAGAAGGAAAGAAAGAAAGAAAAAAATACAGTGTAACCTTTTTTAATAGAGGTGACAATAATTAACTATTATAGCGCGAAAGCGCGCGTGATATCGCCTAATACTTAGCCGACGAGGCCGTAGGCCGAGTCGGCTAAAATTAGGCGATATCACGCAAGCTTGAGCGCTATAATAGTTTTATAATTCAACACATTGATAACAAAGCACAGTTTGAAGAAAAAATATCGCCGACAACCCTTTTATTTAAAAAAAAGCTTACAGATGTTTTACCGCGCGAAACTTGCAACATCACACAGTTCATGAATGAAAGTGGCGCCTTTGTCATATTGTGCAAGCTTGAACACTATAACTGTTTTATAATTCAACACATTGATAACAAATCAGTTTCGAGAAAAAAATCATTGAGATATACAACCTTTCATTAAGTAAAAAGGCTAACTACAATATTTTACCTCGCACCATTTCTTAAACAACAAGCAGTGAAAGCCGAAACTTTTGCCAAGCTAAAATTAATTTAGCGTACACAATCAGTTGACAGTTTCTACGAAGAGCTTTCGTCTGCTCAAAGAACGGGACAGAGTAGTGACTACAAGAATTAAAACACAGTAAAATGGCATAGAATGTCTTAGTTACAAGTGTTTCGTATCTTAAAAAGTTCAATTCAGAATCAAAACAAATTGAACAAACACACGGCTACGAACCTAAACATAGCGGCGAAAAGTCGGAAAGAACTACAGCGTGGAGACCGTGGACAGTAAGCTTACAAAAATTCACAGCTAAAGGATACAAGAAACGGTTAAAACATCGTACCTGTAGTTGATTTGGCTTTTTAGTCCCTTCCATAAGCACCAAATTTTCAAACATCGAAGTACGAGCTGAGTCGATCAATGTTGTTTACAAACTTGGAATGCTCGTTTTTTAGCTCCCACAGCCGTAATGACAAGATCAGAAACTTTTCTGAGGAAACATCAAGTCTATATCATATTCCATAGGTGATTACCAAAGGAATTTCACGAAAATTGTGCTCCTTCATTCACTTCTTGTCGAGCGGTTAAACTTTGAACCAGTTTTCATTCAGCTACGCCAAGAAACACTGCGACCGCGACAACGCAAAAATTTCGCGCCTTTTTTGTCCAATCATGTGAACAGTATTTTTCTCTTTTCTTTTCTTCTCTTTTTTCTTTCTTTTCCCTTTTTTAACTAATAGTTCACGCACTTTTTCGCCCAAAAACACGAAATTGCAGGCAGCAGTCATTTTCACTTTCCTTCAAAATGCGAAATTTACCGCCATCGCTGGTTATATGTCATGTAGACATAACGTCTATCGACAACTTTTTTACCATATTTGGGCAGTGTATCAGTGTGTTGAATTATAACAGAGATTATATGAGCGTTTTGCCGGCCGGGACCTCAATGAAGGTGTCTCTTTGTTGGAGGTGTCTCATTAATGGAGATGTCTCCTTAATGGAGATGTCCTCTTGATGGAGGTGTCCACTTGATAGAGGTGTTCCCTTAATGGAGGTGTCCCTTTGATGGAGGTGTCCCCTTGATAGAGGTGTCCCCTTAATGGAAATGTCCCTTAATGGAGGTGTACCCTTGATAGAGGTGTCCCCTTAATGGAAATGTCCCTTAATGGAGGTGTACCCTTGATAGAGGTGTCCCCTTAATGGAAGTGTCTTCTTAATGGAGATGTCCCCTTGATGGAGGTCTCCCCTTGATAGAGGTGTTCCCTTGATAGAGGTGTCCCCTTGATGGAGGTTTCCCCTTGATAGGTGTCCCCTTAATGGAGATGTCCCTTTGATGGAGGTGTCCCCTTTATGTAGGTGTCCCCTTAATGGAGGTGTCTCCTTAGTGGAGACGTCTTCTTAATGGAGATGTCCCCTTGATGGAGGTATCCCCTTAATGGAGGTGCTCCCTTGATAGAGGTGTCTCCCTAATGGAGGCCAGGTGTTCCCTTAATGGAGGTGTCTCCTTAATGGAGGCCAGGTGTCCCCTCAATGGAGGTGTCCCCTTAATGGAGGCGTCCCCTTGATGGAGGTTTTCCCGTGATGGAAGTGTCCCCTTAATGGAGGTGTCCCCTTGATGGGGGTCTCCCCGTTGATGGAGGTGCCCCCTTAATGGACGTGTTCCCTTAATGGAGATGCCCCTTTAATAGAAGTGTCTCCTTAATGGAGATGTCCCCTTGATGGAGGTGTCCCGTTGATGGAGGTGTCCCAAAGTACAGGTTCCACTGTAGCCTTACCTTACAGAAACGGAGGATAAGCGCCGGCAGACAGCCTGAAGTTAAACGTGACTCGTAAAAGTGTTGAGTTACTTACCTGGATGAGCTTGAGTATCCAAGGAGGATGGAAGATAAATCCTGCCTCTTCCACGTGTTTCTGGATCATGCCCTCTAACTCAGGATAACCCGCCTTGTCTAGAACAATGCCGGGGAACAAGTCATTAATCAAGCTCAGGAAAAGAGGTTCATCTTCATCAACCTGAAAAACAAAGAGAGACGGTCATACACAGACGTCTTTTCTCTTGGAGCTGCACTTAACTGCTAGAGGGAAATAAGAACGTGTGCACAAGTTCTTACCCTTGGCATCCGTACCAGTGCTTATTTCGGCTAGATTATGTAAAGGCGGTTTTTATGTTTTCGTCTTAGACTGTGCTAGAATTAAAACTGAGCATCTTACATCAAACATGAAATGCTCTTAGAACACCAAGAACAAGATATCAAGTAACTTCTTGCAGAAACGGAATAATCCATAATCATTTTTTACCACATTTTCCAAAACACATTGAACGAACTTGGAAAAAAATGGCCAATTTTTTCAAGTTGCAATCCACTTCCATCCTGATCATCTGTAGTCAGAGGCCCTTGTTTATAGTTTCATTATACTCGTAAAGCAATTTTAATCAAAACTGGACTATTTTTTTGGCGTTTATACTGATATAAATATGTCTTTTAGCTATTTAAATAAATAATGCTAAAAATGGTGGCATAGCCCCTTTAATTATCACATCAAAATTTCAAAATGAAAACAATAGTCAGATACCGTATTTAATCGAATAAGCGTCGCCATGGAATAAGCGGCGCACACAACAGCAAAAATATTGATAAGCGCCGCTCTCGAATAACCGATGTATCTCTCAGCAAAAAAGCGGAAATTTTTTGAAGCACTTAAGGTAACTCGCAATAGCTACCAGTATTTCGGAATCCCATCACTTATACTTTAATGGATCAATATTACCACTCTTTTTCAGTTGAGCTACAATAAATGGTATCAGACAAATGCCCAGTCACTGTTGAACAAGCTATGATCTCTTTTATGAAGCAACAGCTTACCATACTGATAGTAACAGTATAAACTGTTAAAGACACTCTTAATTTTAGCTTTAATTGCTTAAAACTAAAAAACGAACTTGGTGACTCACACAGAAACTGTTCACCTTTTCAGCAGTTTCTTACCAATTTAGAGAGGTTCATGTCTCTTAGCACTCTCATGACTGTGGTACTCTCACTGTCCTGTGGGTTGGCTCGTTTGGCGGCGCCCAATGTACGTAACACTGATAAGATATTCCTCAAACCAAAGTCATAATGAACCTAAAAATTAACAATCACAGGTTAACTATTAACACTTAATGACATGTCCCGAGAGAAACAGTGAATTTTGTTTCCCGAGAATCTCGATGTTTCCCGAGACGAAGTCGAGGGAAACATCGAGATTCGAGGGAAACAAAATTCACTGTTTCCCGAGGGATCAGTCATTAAGTGATTTGTTATAAAGCAACATAAAAAAAAAACACAACACAACACAAGACAGTTTGAAAAACGCGTCGAGCACTCGATCCATCATAATCATGCCACCTTTTGTCACGGTCTGATCACGGTCTGATCACGTGCGCTAACGGGCAACAGTGCAATGTTACCCTCTGACGTCAAAATTGTTGCCCGCTTTCGCAAATGTTGCATAATGCAATAATTGGTGGGAAACAGTTTGTTTGTTAGATGTCAAGTGATGATGAATCAACCAATCAACGCGCGCGTTGTATTGACAAAAACTCCAGCTATATAATTGGTAAATTTAGAATGGACTGTAATTCAAACGGTAAAACGTCTTTAGTGAATTGCTATGCATTAATTGTTTTGTTCACTGTCTTTTAACGAGTATCGTTAAAACAGATTTATGATTGA
Source organism: Cladopsammia gracilis (assembly GCA_022457155.1). NCBI lineage: Eukaryota > Metazoa > Cnidaria > Anthozoa > Scleractinia > Dendrophylliidae > Cladopsammia > Cladopsammia gracilis. The sequence continues at coordinate 1,173,422 of JAJGOT010000110.1, forward strand.
TGAAACTGTGGCCTAAAGATTGCAGAACTGAACGCATTGACACCTCAACGGCCCAAAACCGCCCGTGACAAAACCATGGTCCTTTTACCATTTGTGACGTCATCCCTTTTTATGATAAAAGATGTCTTTTGTACCCAACTCAAGCAGAAGGAAGAAATATTTCAAAAAGGTGCCCAAACGAGAGAGCTCTCGTGAATTGGGCCAGATTAACATGCGAAAAACCTATCAGATTTGACTGGCAAAATCGAAGGAAAATCTGGTCTTCCTGCCACTTGCCACTTCTTGTTAAGAAAATTTCAACTTCTTCAGTAAACAAGTATAGTGAAAGGCCAGCAACGAGGGGAAAAATGGAAAAACAACGGAAAAGAACGGGGAGTATAACGAAGAAAAAGAAAAGTCAAGCTTCTCAAAATTGTGCTTTGTTCGCATGCCCTAAATCATAAGTTGATTTATTTGACCCCGAATGAAAAGAAAACTTAGTTTTCATGTTGCAAACAAAGTTTTGGCAGTTTGCTAGCAATATGCCTCCACAGCAGTAAAAAAAACGGCATTAATGACTTCAAATTGCCGTTTTCTGCAAATTCTCTAGGAGTCAATGGGTTAATAAAAATCTTTAAATTTCGAATCGTTTTGTAAAAAAAAAAAAAGCAAGTGTGGTAGAATATATTACGTGTCAAGTTTCTACTTAGTCTGGGAGTAAAGAGTTCCGACTAACCTGTTTACTAAGCTGTTCTTCGCACAGTTTGTACAGCGTAAAGAACTTTTGAGCCAGAATAACATTCTCTATAAAACCACAGCTAGCAAGTTTGACGCGCATGATGATCTGTAAAACAAATTGCATACAATTTTGTAAACCTCTTCCAGTCTATTCACTAAAATAACATAATACGTAAACATAGAGCTCTGGCTCCGGTTGTTCAAAAGGTGGATAGAGCTATCCACCGGATAAATGACTATCCATGGATAACACAGAGGATTTTGTTAATACTTATCCACTGGATAGTGATTTATCCAGTGGATAGCGCTATCCACCTTTTGAACAACTGGGGCCTGATCTTAAAGTGCCTATCACCCCTAGAAAGTAATTTTCAGAATCAACCCTATGTACTTTGAATAGTTTGAATGGTAAAATATTTCTTGTTTTGAACGTCGTGTTAGCGAGTGATTTGAATTTACAAAATGCTAATTAGATGACGTCAACCCGGGAATCATTTATTATACAACTACTTGTTTTCACCTCCAAGTAATATTTTTTACGAATTAATTGACTATCCACAGTTTATTTTTAGTATTTATTAAATTAATTATCCTCAAGCTGTAAACTGCGCGTTGTAAATTGGCGTAGAAATAATGGCAAATTCCCGGGTTGACGTCATCTAATTAGCATTTTGTAAATTCAAATCTCTATAACTCACAAACGCGACGTTCAAAACAAGAAATATTTTACCATTCAACTATTCAATGTACATAGAGTTCATTCTGAAAATAATTTCTAGGGGTGATAGGCACTTTAAGCTAAGACATATACTGATAGAATTCCCATACCTGTCTGTCAGGAACCATCATGGCCACTGTGCGAAACTGAACTTTGAGATTCTCTGGCAATTCCTGACGACCTGCATATCCAGGATTCTAAAACAAGAGAAAAGTAATGAATTAAAAGATAGATAAATAAACTATTCCATTGTAATCTGGTTCCATTGTCTTTCAATTTCACTGAGTAGCATTCAACAACTTTCCTTTCTCCTCAGGTTAAAAATTCGAGACTATTTGCAAAGGTGCGACGGCGGGGATTACAAAATGCGACCACGTATTTTATTAGAAAATACGATCGCTTTTTTTACTGCAAAGTACGACAGCATACTTTATTACAAAATGCGACAGCTTTTTATTTCAAAGTACGACACGTATTTGCCACAAAGTGCGACAAACTCTCGTTACAAAGTGCGACAGGTGTTACAAATGCAAAATGAAAGGAAATGCTTATAATGTGCGACAGAATACTCTCCTCTATTAGTAATTACTCACCATGGTGAGAAATATTCCAAATTCAGGGTTGAGATCGACCACATCTCCATCACTGAATACGAACTGCTTCTTTCTGTCCTTCTTAGCTGTCAATACGATGTAAATTTGTTGGGCGGCCACTGATAACACAGGCAGCTCGATACGATTGAACTCATCGAAACATCCCCAGCTTCCAGACTGTGCTAAGCCTGTCAGAAGAATGGAAGAGTTAAGCGCTGAGGGCCAAATCACTATTCCATATCCTGTTTATTTATCTTGATCTTGCTTCATATGTAGACAGGTTACATGTAGCTGGGATTACAACGTTGTCAGAGCACAGAGCTATTCTCTGTCACAGTGTTTATCAATCTGTTACTGGCAAATGAAATAGTAAACTGCGCTGCTTTTCGCCACCCTTAAGGTCCACAAATTATAGCTTGAGAAATGCAAATTCGAGGACAAAACTGACCAGATACCACGCAGCTCTTTCCAACCTCTAATTTCATTGGACCTGTATATCAAGCAGCTCTATTGTTTTCAGGGCTAGGGTCCATTGTTGTGTTGTTTGTTTTTATTGTTTTCTCAGCAAATCAGAGAAGACCTTGTAAGAGCTGCGTACTGCCCCAAACTGACCGGTTCCAGAAGTCCTTTTTATTGCCCAAGCGTCGCAAGAAACAACTTGATTACTTACTTACTTACTTATCCTCTTCGGGCCCACGAGGACTCTTGAGGCCGGGTAGAGGCCAGACTAAAGGGTAGTCACTGGTCCTCCAGGTTGGGGGTTGGGCGTGCGGCTAATCCCCGCACCTCGTAAAAAACATTTGATTACGCAAACAACTTGATTGCAAGCGTATATACGTCTTCATTATAATTTACAGAGATATGTGTAACATTGCAAGGTGTCTTTTTCAGGTCAATGGAAGGGCCAAAATGTGTCCACAACAAAACGCGCCTTCTTTGTTAAAAAGTTCATTTCAAACGTGACTGTTTGTACCTTTGTAAATTCGTCCAAGTCCTCTGAAGTCCATCTGATCGGAGCAGTTAAAAACAACCACGTATTTTCCAAGAGCCTTGCCCATGTCTTTGGTTGTTTCTATAATAATAAGTATACAAAGACTTAGGAAGAATATATAGGTTATGTCTCTCAAATTCAACAGGACTAGCAGTAGTTGTTATGCTTTCTGAATGGGACGTACGTCTATCTCGAAGGTCACTTCAACTATTTGTTTTCATTATTAGTTAGGGCCTAGCTAAACTAGAAAACTTGGTGGCTGTAACATTGTTGTGGATGCAAATGTTTACCAGTTCAGCCGCGCAAGAAAAATATTTTGCGGATGCAAATATTGCTTCCCGGACGCAAAGAAATGTTATTGAAACAAGTCAAAAAAACATTCTTGCTTCCCGGACGCAAATTTTGCTTCCGATACAAATATTTCCCAGTTGAGCCACATTGGCAGAAACAATGTTTACGCAACAATGTTTCCTAGTTTAACCAGGCCATTACTTTTTAATTTCTTTTAGAGTGTCTTAGGGCCTGGCTAACCATAAAACATTGTCGCAAATGTTCCCCAGTTTAGCCGAGCAAGAACCATGTGTTGTAGATGAAAATCTTACTTCCCAGAGGTAGACGCAAGGAATCAAGATGAATCAAGTTAAAAACATTCTTTCCGCACGCAAGTTTTACTACCGAAACAAATATTTCCTAGTTTAGCAACATTAGAAGAAACAAATTTTCCACAGCATAGTTTCCTAGTTTAGCTTGACTCTAATTAGTGCTAATACTAAGTGAAATGCTGTCATCAGATAGTGACTGTTAGTGTTTCGTCAGCTTCCATTCCAGGGTATTTTTGTTTTTAGATTTTAGTCCGTGAATACGCGCAAGCGTAATGAACGGGTTATCGGTAACGGTGGCTAATTCACTCACTCGCTCCTTCCATCAGCTGTAAATTTAGTGACGTAATGCTTTGTTGCGAATGCGTTTCGTAACAAGAACAACGTGAATCCAGCGATAACGATAACTAATTTGTTGTAAACGAATATAAACAACAATAAGCTTAAAGATGTTTCGCATTTGGAGTCTTAAACGCAACATTAAAATTGATCTAAAAGGATTTTTCAACCGAGACACGCGTTTTGATGCGTATCTACCTTAAAATAATTAAATTTAGTCTTATCTAAGTATGTCTTTAACGATGGCCGAGTGGCTTAGCACCGGGAATGACAGTCGGAAGATCCGAGTTCAAGTCCCGCTAAGGACCTCCTTTTTTTCAATTTTTTCTTTCTTTCTTCGGATGTACTGGACATTATGAAAGTGATGGACTGTTTTTTTTCTTTTTGTGTTGGTCAAAAATCCTTACGTTTAATTTTAAAAAAATATTGAACCGTGTCAGTGTGAAAACAAAAGCTTACCGCAAAATTGCGTTAAGTGTTAGCATTTCTTATTCACGGGTTGGCTCTTAGGAGCCTTTGATTAGTATAGTGCATGCATTTGGCAGAGAAGGGATAATTTATTGCAAAACTGAACAAAAAATGATGCTTATTACCCTAAAATAGACCTAGATGTGCTTCCTTAGGTAAAGGAGCATTTTGAATATAAGGCCTTGAGTTGAGTGAGGGTTGCACAGGCTCACCTGTTTTGCCGGTACCAGCAGGACCAGCGGGTGCTCCCCCCATTGACATGCCCAGTGCCTGAGCTAGAGTGATGTAACATCTGTCTGTAAGAGGAGTGATAACAAGTCTGTCTGTGCAGCCCAGAAACTCATTCTGATAGCTGAAGTCGACGTCCGTGATAGAGATTATGCAATCATCAATGTCGTCCTTGAAGTAGAAGCGAGACTGCTTTAGCCACTCAAAATCTGTCACTGAACGGATGTGCATCTTGACCTGCAAGACACGAGAGAAATAGGAAACATGTAAGTTCAACAGCACACAGAGGAATTATTGGTCAAAAATTCGGTAAATCTTTGGGAGAGAAAATACTTGGCAAAAAAAGAGAAACGGACTGCTCGTATCCTATAGTCAAGTTATATTCGCATACCAATGGTGACAACTGCTAGAATAGCAAAATACGTTGCTGATGCATGTCATTCATGTCATCTGGGATACATTTATCAAAGTTTCAACACAATCGACTGTCGATACAGCATTCACTTGTCTCTGAGTGTCTAAAGGTGACTTCTACACGTGCGTGTTGTCGAACCTTCAGTCACTAATAAAAGTACAACTGTAGTTTTGTAGAAAAACCTTTGAATGCAGAGGTCCACACGACGCAGAAATTAAACTTACTGGTAGTTGCCGGATCTTCCTTGTGAAAGATCTCGTGCCAGGCGTCACTTGAATGTGAAAATACAAAAATGAATGCAAGGCTGGCACTACGGCAAAGGGCAGATTTATTAATGGCCAATATTTCGACTAATTGTACTAGTCTTCCTCAGGGCCTAATCCACCGTAGGAAAAAAGATGGCGGCTTGTACATTTACCCATAATTCTTAGCGCACAAAAACCTTAACAACGTTGATAGAAATGTAAAGAAAAGTTAAATAATGTTCAAACCTAGTTTACACATTGTCCGTAGTACTGGAACAAATATTGTAAAAATTTGGCTTTCTTTGTGCCTTATGTCCTGTGTTAGGTCCGCATGGTATTGTGGTAAAATGAATAGCCACCATCTTTTTTCCTACGGTGGATTGCACTTATGTCCAGTTATCAAGCAAGTATTGTTTAACAAATACTTTATTTTCGACAAAGTTATTGGTCATTTTCATATTACTTTGAACATATGTGACAGAATTATATGTTATGGTGAACTTTAATAGATAGGGACACTTTGTGGTGCCTTTCATGGAGTAGCGTGCCCTCTCCCTCCCCACTCTGCGTGCATTCCAGGACATTACTTCCTGTTTGTTAGTGGCTTCTGAACTTACTAAATCGTCGAAGATGTCTCTCTGATGCACATGAATGGTGACAAAAGTCTCAAACTTGGTCCTCTCCATCTTCGTGAGTTCCTGTGTTGTGACTTCAATCAACGAGTTCAACAGATTTAAAAACTTCTGGTTGGTTGCGGCCATGACCTTCTTGTCGGATCGTGCGTTTTTAAGCGCTTCTTCTGCGTCTCTGGTCCAAATCATTTGAATACCTAACAATCCAACCTGTCGGGGTAATAAACAAAATCCGGCTTGGTTATTTGTCGCTAGAATGTCCAAAGAAAATGTTGGCTGCTATGAGCCAACCGTTCGGACTCTCCCTTCCCCTAGACGTTTTGTTCCACCTGCCTCCCACTCCCCACCCTCCCTCCCTCCAACGCCGTCCCCTCTGGTAAAACAGGTGACCATTTCATATCGCGGGTTGAATGTTCGCCGTCTTTTCCTTCTCCCAGACGTTTCGTTTTCCGTCACCGACTCCCCAACCCTGTGTCCAACTCCTCACCCTTCCCTCCCTCCCTCCACCGCCATCCCCATGGGTATGGCAGGTGATCATCACGTATCGCCCGACCGATCGAGTGAAATTTTGCCCCTCCGCTGTGACTCGTCCAAACGCTTCGGGTATTCACGAGTTTAAAAAGTTACGCAGAGCACTCGGTCATCTTTTTTATTCCCTCAGAAGGAATTCCCGGGCATTCACAGTTTTAAAGGAAATTTATTGTAATCAAAAAAGAGCAGGGGTGGGGTAGTGGTGAGAGCACTCGCCTCCCACCAATGTATAATAATATTCCTTATAATATACTCAACACAATATACAATATACAGTTGGGGAGCAGGGGTTGGGGAGCAGGGGTGGGGTAGTGGTGAGAGCACTCGCTACCCACCAATGTGGACCGGGTTCGATTCCCGGCCCGGCGTCCGGTCATATGTGGGTTGAGTTTGTTTTTGATTCTCATCCTTGCTCCGAGGGTTTTTCTCCGGGTACTCCAGTTTTCCTCCCTCCACAAAAACCAACATTTCCAAATTCCAATTCGATCCGGAATTCGAGGGCCACAGGTTTGTCAGTCTGAGACTATTAAGTGTTACCCTCGTTAAATAAAGTTATTTATTTATTTATTTATTCATTCATCATTTCTATCATTACAAACAAACGTGCTTCGCATAGACTACCTCCTTGGTGGTATGCTCGAAATGATATTCTTATATGATTTGACTGCAGTTGCAATGCAGGCGAATGTTTTCAAAACTCGCCGTATTCCTCATGTTTGAGCCTCGCTAAACCAGGAAACATTGTTGCGGAAATGTTGTTACGGACGCGAATTTTTACCAGTTTAGCGGCACGAGAGACATTTATTGCGGACGGAAATCTTGCTCTCCGGACGCGAGGAAATGATATTGAATCCTACTAATCCTAATCGTACGAATCCTACGAATCCTAATTTATTATTTTAAATCTACTATTTATTGTAATCTAAACTGCTGTAACCTAAACCCTTGTAATAAGCCTAACTTAAATATACCTACCCGCCTCGACTAGTTTTTCAACTATTTGTGGGTAGGTATTATTTAAATCGTTAATATTTGTTATTTAATACAGTGTTGTTGTTGTTGTTGTAGTCCAGTCAAAAACATTTTTGCTTCCGAAACAAATGTTTCCCAGTTTAGCCACATTAAAAGAAACAATGTTTACGCAACAATGTTTCCTAGTCTAGCCAGGCCCTAACATTCGTTTTTCAACTCGGATTTTCTAATAAAAGAAGGCGCCATAAAGCCTAAAGCCCCTTGACTGTTAACATACCTGGGATGCAAACTGGCCGAGGAAGCTCATGAGATTAAAGCCGCCGTCGTTAATGGCATGATAGGCATCCCTGATGACACCATGGAGTGAAGACATAGACTGATTGAGCAAGTCCCCTAACCACAGCTCCACGTTACCTTTAGCGTTGACTGCTTTCTCAAGCTGTTGAAAAAGCCGTACTGCTATTAGTAATGAGCGACGCTAATAACAGTACGGTTTTCCGTTTGTGATAAACTACAATAGGTGACAAAAATAGTTGACACACTGCATTCCAAAAACGGTTTTCATGCCATATTTATTATTGTATCTTACCATTCACTACACTCTGCCGCATTAACCCCCGTCCCCCCATCCAATGTTGTAGGATTGTAGCAACGGACCTGACTAAACGACACACAACATTGTCTTGGGGGGGGGGGGGGGGGGGGGGGCTGAAATGCGTCTGGTCCCGAAGAAAAAAGGGTTCAACAATGTGTCAACAACATTGCCGCCTATTGTAGGTAGCACCGTAAGGTTATGTAAAGATACTTTCAGTGTCTACTTCATAACGAATGACTTGAGATACTTCGACAATCGTCTTTGAGCATGTATTTCCACGCCTTTTCGTTTGTGTTTTCATTCCCTCTTACGCGCATGTTCCCAAAACGTACTGCAGACAAGGAAACATGAAATGGAAATGAGAATGAAATGGAAATGGGAAATGAAATGGAATTGGGATCGATAGTAGACTTATTAATATCGATAGATTGAGGCTGTAGAATTGTCGAGTGATGGTATATGATACCTTTGGTTTTCTCATTCAGGGGTCAATTCAATAAAACTTTTACAAGTGTAATTTACAAGTGTAGCCATTGTTTCGGAGGTTCAAAACAATGGCTACACTTGTAAACTACACTTGTAAAAGTTTTATTGAAATGACCCCACGTTTTTCCACGTTCTCTAGTGTTCACAAGCAAAGCAACAACGACGGCAACGTCAAGACACACAAAAAAAGAATTCGTGCTCTCACTTTTAACTACTTTGCAATTGTTTTAATTTGTTTAAACTGTCTAATGTGACTGAATTGTCCAGGAGCTAAATTAGTAGGGACGGCCTTCAAGTTCACTGAATAAAATAAGGTAACCGTCGCGTGTTCACGTTCTCCAAACAACCCTATATTGTGATTCTTTGACGTTGTTGTTTTGCAGGGAATGGCACAGAAATGTACCAAAACGTAAAACGCACGTGTTTACACTCATTAAACCTATTGTTTTGTTTTGTTCCGTGCTCGCTACCGTCGCCGTCGTGGTTGCTTGAGTTCTCTAATAACAAACGAAACATTTATACTTAGAAACTAACCTGTACAATCTCTCCCTCGGACGAGATGATGGCCGTGATCCTGTCATAGTCTTTCTCGTGAAATTCTACATTTTTCACGTTATCAAACACGTTTAGTAAGTGAGCCTGAGGAATACAAACATTACATCGCATTAAAAGTTACACCATTTCACTACCCGAGAGCAAGGCTCTTACACACTCTTACACACTCAATTGTAGTGTAATAAGCAGTACCACAGGAAAGTACTGCTTAATAACTTTCATTGGAAGTCATAATGTAGGATTTTGACTACAGATTAATAAGGTAAAAACACATCGCATGTCGGAAGGCGAGAATCTGGGATCGAAAGTGCTAAACAAATGTTACATTGTGGTGCGTTTGTCAGGAGGGGGCATGTAAAGCTTACCTGTATGGTATGTGAGTCACTGGCTTGTCCCAAAATTTCCAGCAGGGCGGGATCAGACACGAAGAAGAACCGGGGAAACACGAGGCGCTTCTTTTCAAGATACCTACATAAGGAACAGTGTAAAATAATCAAGCCAGGAACTAAACTGAATAGAGCTGTTTTCAATTGAGTGTTGTAAAACCAAAACCAACGTTAACGTAATTATTCTCGCCACAATACAACACACCCAGACAATCCAATAAACCAATCAGTACGCGAAGCAAATACATGTCGCCGGTTTTTCTTTTCTTTACCACAATAACAATAAATTGCATTAACAAGGATGTAGAGAGTAGCCACAATTCATTTCACTTACTGTAACGTTTTCATAGATCGGTTATTTTTTAGCCTTAACTTGCAAATTTGGGTCTTGCATATTAGTATAATTTTTTAGTAATTTTTGCTTGATAATTTTGCTTTTAACCTATGATACATGGTTGAACATTTGTTGATTCACAGATGTTGAAATGGCTGTCAACAAATGTTGAACAGTGTATCATGCCTTGTAAAATTCATTAATAATTCATAAGGTTACTAACAAATAGAAATGAGCCATTCCAATCACATGGTTAACCCTGTATATCAGATACAACTCACTAGTGGTTGTATCTAATTTACATTCCAGATACAACCACTAGTGAGTTTATCTGGAATGTGAATTTCACACGTTGTTTACCACATTCGCGTCCGAGTTGTATTGGGCTATACATTCACTCGGCTGTGCCTCGTGATTGTATAGGCCGATACAAAACTCCCGCTCATGTGGTAAACATTACTTGTTGAATGTTGAAGGCCATTCAACATGTTGAACAGTGTTGAACGAAAATAGATACAGGCTCTATTCCGTTCAACAAGTTGATCTCGATCAATCGTTTTAACATGTTGATCATTCAACAAGTTGATCTCAGTCAATCGTTTTAACATGTTGATCATTCAACAAGTTGCAACATTGTTCAAGATTTGTTGAACAACAAATGTTGAACGATGTTGAACCGTATCAATCGCAGAATCTATTAAATAATTCAAATGAAATTGCAACGCTACTGACTTACCCAGTTAGCGATTTCTGACACAGCTCCAGCTGTTCCAGCAAATGAGGCAACAGCTGACCCAGTGTATCGTCACCAACACAACACGTGACCACGTTAGGTGTTTCGTGCGCACGCGTCATAATCTTCACCCAGGACTTGTCAATGTTAGAAAACCGCTTGGCTTCCTGAAAACACAAAGGTGTTCATAGCTATACATACGTCTCTAATAGTACTGTAAGTACCGGTACATCGACATCATTCAAATGAAACCTCTTCGGCAGTACTTTTGCAACATACCATTTGTTTTCCAATATTTTACAAAATGAAATTTTGGAACTCTTGGAAGTTAAAAGGTTAACCGTTTGCCCTGCACATTTCTCAGACTAAGTCTTCACTGACATCATACCTGTGGTAACTGTTTAGCGATGTCACCACCAACAAACACAGCTTCTAAGTAGACCCACAGATTCTGCACAACCATCCAGTTTTCAATGATGTCCGACGTGTTCGACAGCTTCTGCACCCAGCCCTGGATATCTTTCTTGAATGGGGCGTTGTACCTGAACAGCAAACATGTTACATCAATTAAAAGACTTACTGAATTCAACAGTTGTAAAGGTAAGCATCAGATAGCATACACCTACACCACCTTGGACACCAAATTGAGAATAACACAACGCAGAAAAATGAAACAAACAGGTCCTTCTTAAAAACCGAATGTCACATCAACAGTTGGCAAAATTAAGTCGGTGTGTGTGTGAATATCACATCAACAGTTGGCAAACTTAAGTTGGTGTGTGTGTGAATGTCACATTAACAGTTGGCAAACTTAAGTTGGTGTGTGTGCGAATGTCACATCAACAGTTGGCAAACTTAAGTTGGTGTGTGTGCGAATGTCACATCAACAGTTGGCAAACTTAAGTTGGTGTGTGTGCGAATGTCACATCAACAGTTGGCAAACTTAAGTTGGTGTGTGTGCGAATGTCACATCAACAGTTGGCAAACTTAAGTTGGTGTGTGTGTGAATGTCACATCAACAGTTGGCAAACTTAAGTTGGTGTGTGTGTGAATGTCACATCAACAGTTGGCAAACTTAAGTTGGTATGTGTGTGAATGTCACATTAACAGTTGGCAAACTTAAGTTGGTGTGTGTGTGAATGTTACATCAACAGTTGACAAACTTAAGTTGGTGTGTGTGTGAATGTTACATCAACAGTTGGCAAACTTAAGTTGGTATGTGTGTGAATGTCACATTAACAGTTGGCAAACTTAAGTTGGTGTGTGTGTGTGAATGTCACATCAACAGTTGGCAAACTAAAGTCGGTGTGTGTGTGTGAATGTTACATCAACAGTTGGCAAACGTGTTGGGAAACTGTTGGCGACAAACTTTATTGAGTTGGCAAACTCGCATTTGATGTGTTCACGTTTGCTGCAACTTCAGTGTGTGCAGCCTTGTTTCACAGGCTCCTCTGTCTTCCTCCCTTGAGAAGAAAGAACCCTGAAAACAAGGTTGAGGTGTATGGAAGTTTGTCGAGTGAACACACGAGTTTGCCAACACGTGTCTGCCAACTTTAGTTTGTCGAGTGAACACACGAGTTTGCCAACACGTGTCTGCCAACTTTAGTTTGTCGAGTGAACACACGAGTTTCCCAACACGTGTCTGCCAACTTTAGTTTTCGAGTGAACACAAGAGTTTCCCAACACGTGTCTGCCAACTTTCGTTTGTCGAGTGAACACGCGAGTTTGCCAACACGAGTCTGCCAACTTTAGTTTGTCGTGTGAAGGCGTCTTGACAGCCAATACACTAGCTGAGGTGATAGGTTTGATTCTGTGTGGGTATTTGTAGACTTTCCTTTAATATTTTCTTTATCGTTTTTTATTACTAACAAAAAAGATCATATCAGGAAAAATGAGCGTACTTGGAGCGTGATAGAGTAAGAACTGCGATAGAGAGCATTCCTGATACAAATATAAGTGATGCACTGCCATCGAAAGCATTTCTTATACAAATCAGTGTCAGGAGAATTTTAAACACAAATCAGTGAAGTTCCTCTTAAGAGGCTTAAGATAATCAGGAATGGATTCTTGGCATTTAAGCTTTAAGCCTTTATCACAAACACCAGTGATAACCGGACATGCTATGCCAGTAACATCTAGCAAGTTTACTACTGAAAGGCGTGTCAATACATCACCTGTTGCTTAGTAGTGAACCCAGCACCATAAGACTGTCTTCCAGAAGAGAGATGATCTCTGTTGTTTCTCCTCCCTTAAGAAGTAATTCTCCGCGGTTCTTAAAGTTGGCAAAACTAAACGCTTGTGACTTCCACTCTGCTACAACCTGACTCAGTTTTGCTTCAATGTCCTTCTCCTTCACGGCTGAGATGCAGATGTCCTAAGTTATGTGACAATTAAATAAGAACTGAAAATTCCAAAAGGAGATGAAAGTATATCAGGAAGGTAGAAAGGTAGGGAGGATGGATGGAAGGAAGGATGGATGGAAGGAAGAAAGGAACGAAGGAAAGAAGGAAGGAAGGAAGGAAGGAAGGAGGGAGGGAGGGAGGGAGGGAGGGAGGGAGGGAGGGAAGGAAGGAAGGAAGGAAGGAAGGAAGGAAGGAAGGAAGGAAGGAAGGAAGGAAGGAAGGAAGGAAGGAAGGAAGGAGGGAGGGAGGGAGGGAGGGAGGGAGGGAGGGAGGGAGGGAGGGAAGGAAGGAAGGAAGGAAGGAAGGAAGGAAGGAAGGAAGGAAGGAAGGAAGGAAGGAAGGGATGGAGAACTTTGCTTTTCGAGTGACAGTCGTCGTATTGACTGACCTCAATGTCTTCTTTGTTTGCTAAAAGTGGAGCCTCCATGATATTCCTGAGTAAAAAGTTCTCTGATTCCACGTCAAATTCGTGTTTTGTAACATTCGCTATTCTGTCCCAGTGACGTTCCTTCATCGCTTTGTTGGCCATCAACTCCAGAAGAGGGCAGCACTCGTTGAAGTCGTCAATCTTTTTCTTCAGTTCGTTGAATGCTTGCCATTCCTTTAGTGCTTTAGGCAGCTTGCGACACCTAAGGTATTACAAAATTATATAGCGAATAACTCTATTGTCGACCTGTTCGGCCATTAGGAAAGTATGTGTTTCTGGTACATTTACCAATATTTGACATAGGATTTGAGTTTGAAATTCATCCAATATGAACTGCGGATAGAAACATAATTAGATCAAATGATTTTTGCAAATGAAATTGAGCAATTGCAAAAAAATTCCATGAAAATTCTTCTGCTTAAAAAGGATCCACGACACCTTGGAGAAACCGGTTATAACTCGAGTCTCTGGATAACATTCTAAAGTGTGACCATTAAACGGACAGTTCAAGAGCTGTACTTTCTAATCCTCTCACCATGCGATTATTTTTCTACTCATAACAATGCAATTCCCACAAAAAGGGTTAAGTTCATTTTTTAAACTACTCATAAACAAACAGCTTGATCCCAGTGGCTTCAAGAATCACTTATTAGGTGTAATAAAGGCAGTAAGCGTTATACTGCAAACATACCTGTTTTGAAAGTCGAGTAGCTCATTGTTAATCTTCTCAATATCTACTTCAATCCACAGGATATCATAGTAGCCGTTGACACCATCAATTACAGCATTGTATAGTCCGTAAAGTTTCTGAAGCAGTCCCAGTTCTTTCTTGGTGCGAGCCAGCTCAGGATAGTCGGTCACAGGGAGACCAAACAGCTGTTCACCACCAGAGTAAGTAATATACTTACGCCACAGTTCGTCAAAACGACTCTAAAGTAAGTAGGTAAATAAAAAGGGTAAGCAAATGAGTAAGTGCGTACGTAGGTTACGTTGCAGGTAGGTAATTAAGTGTATAAGTACGCAAGTAAGCTGATGCCCAGAGCTATTCAAAGAGGTTAGCACTAAACAGTAAAATCTAGTAAGGTTATGTTCTTCTTGTCTTGTGTTTTCAAATCGGACCATGCTATAGACTGTTACCACTTTAAATAGTTCATTTCCAAGTCACTCTCTAGGTGGTTTATGTGTTTCTATTTCTTCAAATCGATCCATTGTTGTTGGGCATCTCTTCTTTAAACATGATTACAAAAACCACCGTGATATTGCCCGTTTAGATAATTACCTGAAATGCATTGAGCCTATCACTAGCTTCGAGTGGAGTAATACCATCGACCATCGGACCAACCTGCAACAAATTAATGAAGGTGTTAGCAATTACCCACTCCTAATCAACTATCATCGAACACTTTCGCCACAATAGTAGCCACAATCAAAAGAAGAAAATCCCAATTTTTATTGTGTTGAGTTAGAAAACGCAGCAACACAACCAAGTACTGTACAACTAAAGATAATCCATTTGAATTGATACACTTTAGGATGTAATTCACAAACTCAAAAGTTAGAATCACCTTGTACAGCATAATAAACAGTACCACAGGAAAGTACTGCTCAATAGCTTTCATTTAAATGGTCACACTTTAGGATTTCATCCACAGACTCAAAAGTTAGAACCACCTTGTACAGCATAATAAACAGTACCACAGGAAAGTACTCCTGAATAGCTTTCATTTGAATGGTCACACTTTAGGATTTCATCCACAGACTCAAAAGTTAGAACCACCTTGTACAGCATAATAAACAGTACCACAGGAAAGTACTGCTCAGTAGCTTTCATTTGAATGGTCACACTTTAGGATTTCATCCACAGACTCAAAAGTTAGAACCACCTTGTACTGCATAATAAACAATACCACAGGAAAGTACTGCTGAATAGCTTTCATTTGAATGGTCACACTTTAGGATTTCATCCACAGACTCAAAAGTTAGAACCACCTTGTACAGCATAATAAACAGTACCACAGGAAAGTACTCCTGAATAGCTTTCATTTGAATGGTCACACTTTAGGATTTCAACCACAGACTCAAAAGTTAGAACCACCTTGTACAGCATAATAAACAGTACCACAGGAAAGTACTGCTCAGTAGCTTTCATTTGAATGGTCACACTTTAGGATTTCATCCACAGACTCAAAAGTTAGAACCACCTTGTACAGCATAATAAACAGTACCACAGGAAAGTACTGCTCAATAGCTTTCATTTGAATGGTCATACTTTAGGATTTTATCAACAGACGCAAAAGTTAGAACCACCTTGTACAGTATTATAAACAGTACCACAGGAAAGTACTGCTCAATAGCTTTCATTTGAATGGTCATACTTTAGGATTTTATCAACAGACGCAAAAGTTAGAACTACCTTGTACAGCATAGTACACAATACCACAGGAAAGTACTGCTCAGTTGCTTTCATTAGAATGGTCACACTTTAGGATTTTATCAACAGACTCAAAAGTTAGAACCACCTTGTACAGCATAATAAACAGCACCACAGCAAAGTATTGCTCAGTAGCTTTCATTTGAATGGTCACAATTTAGGATTTCATCCACAGACTCAAAAGTTAGAACCACCTTGTACAGCATAATAAACAGCACCACAGCAAAGTATTGCTCAGTAGCTTTCATTTGAATGGTCACACTTTAGGATTTCATCCACAGACTCAAAAGTTAGAACCACCTTGTACAGCATAATAAACAGTACCACAGGAAAGTACTGCTCAATAGCTTTCATTTGAATGGTCACACTTTAGGATTTCATCCACAGACTCAAAAGTTAGAACCACCTTGTACAGCATAATAAACAGTACCACAGGAAAGTACTGCTCAATAGCTTTCATTTGAATGGTCACACTTTAGGATTTCATCCACAGACTCAAAAGTTAGAACCACCTTGTACAGCATAATAAACAGTACCACAGGAAAGTACAGCTCAGTAGCTTTCATTTGAATGGTCGCACTTTAGGATTTCATTGAGAGAACCGAAAATATAACAACATGGCATGCCTGAAGTTTAGTCTCTGGTATTAAGGTAATTCCACTGAAATAGAACTTACATTACATTGTTGTTCAAACTTTGCCTACGAGATATTCATTATATGAGAACTTCAATTTTAAAATAAAAAATGGGGGTGCCCGTGTTGGTTAAAGAGCAGTCAGGCATCCAATATTCCCTATTTTGGCATTTTAGCAGTGTTGTTATAGAAGTGCATTGATGCGCAATGCAAACCGTGGAATCACCTTAAAATGGTTAAGAAGGAATCCACCAGCAGTTCGAGTAACAAGTGGACAAAAACTTTGTACCAAAATCAATAACATCGCACTGCAAACTTCTGTTTGACTGTTCTCAAAAGAAGTTTCTAACAACACCAAATGTGGAAAAAAAACATTTTGAAGTTCATATGAATTACGTAAAGATGATGTTGAAAAGAAATTGATGATGAAATTTTACCTGTGTTTGAACAAATTCAGTGAACTTTGAAATTTATTTTCTCGAAATCCCATGGGAAACTGTTCTTGGTGTTATTACAGGTAAGTAGTTACATCTTTAGCTTTTAAAAAATATAAAAAGGAATGTCATATACTTAACATTATTCTGGTACAAGATTTTTGTCCACTTAAACCTGAAATTACTCGATTTCCTAATGGATTCCGTCTTAATTACATAATCTTTCTACAACAGCAGTGTATACCTCATCATAGTCTGACATGAAGTTAGTTGAGTCGTCATGGAAGACCACCACTCTCTCAAGTAAGTCAGCTTTGAACTTGGGCTGAATCGTGACCAAGTGACTCTGCACTTGTCCCTGGATAGAACACAACAAGGACCATTATGTAATGATAGAACAAAAGAATAGACTTAAGGTTGGTGGACCTGGAATAAAGGGGGCAAGTGGGTTTGTATTTTTTGCTTAACGGTCGCCCAAGTCCAAAATTCCTATTGAAATGTAAAAATACCTAGTTTGAACCTGTTCCTAGCTTAATCCGTTTTATTCCGGTTCCAGAAGTTCAACAAGTCCCCTCCCCCTTCGCTCCCAGTTCCCTCCCCTTCCCTCCCAGTTCCCTCCCCCTTCTCTCCCAGTTCTGCTCCCTTCCCTCCCAGTTCCTATCCCCTTCTCTCCCAGTTCCCTCCCCCTTCCCTCCCAGTTCCCTCCCCCTTCCCTCCCAGTTCTGCTCCCTTCTCTCCCAGTTCCTGCTCCCTTCTCTCCCAGTTTCCTCCCCGTTCCCTCCCAGTTCCCTCCCCTTCCCTCCCAGTTCCCTCCCCTTCTCTCCCAGTTCCCTCCCCCTTCCCTCCCAGTTCCTGCTCCCTTCTCTCCCAGTCCTCGTCCCCTTCTCTCCCAGTTTCCTCCCCCTTCTCACAGGTGCCTGCCTCTTTACTTTCGGGTCCCTTGCCCTCCTCCATGCGGAATAGTGTATTAGAAATACGATCAAAAGAATATTCCATTGTATTTAATAGCCCAAGTTCCACTTACCGCCTGAGCAAGGAGTTTTTCAAAGGAGTATCTTAGGGTGTCTACACCATCTATCTCTTCGCGGGCTACTGACACCTCGAATCTGTTCAGCATTGCATATGCTTCCTGGTAAGATGAAACAAGTATCAATTGTAAAAACAAGTTACGTACGATTCGATAGCTAAGGATCTGTCATGCATGTCTACCACAGACTTGCGACAAGTCGACGTTCGCTTTTTTTAGTCGAGTTTCATTCGATGAATTTTCGCGCGGAATTAAGTTAAGTCGCGAATGACGACTTGTTTCACTTGCAACAATTTGAATCACACGCGCATTTTTTTGGCGCGAAAAAATGATTGACAGTCACAAATTGTACGCGCTCCACGCGAAGCTCCGCGTGGTCATCGCGAACTTGAATGGCGTCGGACGGGAGTTCAACTACTACGAAAACCTTTTGTAAAGTTGTTCTCTCGCCAAGATCAAGAGAAGTAATTTGTATCCTATGCGGAGAAGAAGTCTAAAACTCGGGTAACCGCCTGAAGTTATTTCATTCGCCGACCAAAAAAAACCAGAGCGTAGAAAAAGTGCTTGGTTAAACACTTGTCAGAATGACTCAAGACAGCAGTAAGCTTACAAGACTGCGACTTAGGCAAAGAAAATAGAGTCAGCGAGGGAAAATTTCAACGCCGTCAAAGTTCTCTTGGCTGAAAAGCGATGACAAACAAAAACTGATCACAATACAAACAATAAAAGACATTTTGGCTAATTTTGCAAAATAAAAAAAAACACAAAATGATCACCCAACTTGAAACCGAATAGTTTTATAAGTGAGAAAAAACTCGAGAATATAAGTTTTATTTTCCATGAAGGAGCACGGATCGTTCAATGAGTTCAATGATACAAACTGTCCTTGAATGATGTTAATCGGACCACACCTCATCCAGTCGATGACATACGGTGAAATTTCAACACACGAAATCTTTCCCGAGAAACACTGGACGTCGCTTTGCCGATAAATATTGAACCCTCTACTACAGTTTCCTGTACTCCTTTCAACGCGTCGTGTTTTACTTTGGACAACCCGTACTGAATAGCTTACGTATAAAAATCCATGTTTGTTAATTATTTCAGATCTGATGTTCACGTGTGAAAACAAAACAGCACTTTCAGCAATGGCGGCACTTAAATTTTTTAACCCATTGACGACCTGGCAATTTTTCAATTTTAGCGATTCTCATAAACGGTATTACGCGGACCCTCTTCGCAGTAGATTTAGGGTGCAAAAAAAGCTTAGAAAAACAACTTTTCCCAGTCTATAATAGCCAGAATGACTAATTTCCGAATAAAATACACCTGTCGCGTATCAAAAATTGCCCAAGAAACTGATTTGGAAATCAAAATTGCATCATCTTTGCAAAAGGCGACGCGAGTGGAGTTATAACGTATAAAGTCTTATTTTGTTTACATAAAATCGCTTTTCATCCCATGTATAAATGAATGAACAAACACATACTGTCAGCAAAATCTTGTTTTGAAAATTTTATTCAAACATCCGTTAGTTTATCTTTAAAAGCAAAACGTGTATCTTTAGGGTGTCGAGGAACTGCCCTCGCAAGCAAAAGGCGGAACTCATGAATTTGGGCACGTTTTATGAACATTTCTCAAAATCTGACGAAAACACAAAGAAAACGTCAATCACAAATTGATATCAACATACATTTCCATCGAAAAATGTTATTTCTTTTACCGTGATATCACTCATCGGCTTGAAATTCTTTAAAACTCCGCTTCTTCGGTACTGACGTCCGGAGAAATATCGCCCCGCATTGATGTAAACATATGAAGTTCCTCGAAGCAAAATTTCATTGCTTGAAGCTACTCTTTTTCCACTATAGTGGCAACTGAGTATTTTTGAAACTTTTTATTTCCATTTTATATCTTTTAAATGCGCGCTATTACTCCGATAATGCGAAACTAAGGTTTTAAAAGCAAAGTACATGGCGAGCGCGGCAACCATTTTGTGTAAAATTTGATATTCTTGTCCGAGTAAGATCGATTTTTCAGCGTGTTGACCGCGCGCGAGCCTATGACGTAGATCAGGAATTGCTTGTTCATTGGCTAATATGCTTCTTACGTCACCGGTGGAAAAATCCACCAGTAAAGATTTCTCGCCTTCCAACGAAGAACCTGACTTAGCGAAAATGAGTATTGGAAGGGACTTGTAGCAAGTCTAGTCTACCAGGGCCTATTAAAAAGAACTGATTCCCACTGGGCGAGGTTACACTGTACCTCTATTGGTCCAAGGACCATATCAATCCGAATCTCGTTTTGTCTAATATCCTCCAAAGCAGCCATGGCGTTTCTTACGTCCTCCAAGTCATTGATCTGCCGGCCAAGTCGCTTACTGTACTCAGACACGAATTGTGTGATCTCGTCCATTCGCTGTTTGTATTTGTTGTTGATACTGTGACCAAACAAAAGCTTCCACGCCTTGATCTCAACTCGTAACGCAAGCTTGAACGGCTCTGAAATAATAACAAAAATCAGTTTATTCTTAAATTATTTCTATTCAAACTGGCCAATATGTTTCACGGAAGCGGATTAAGCGCTGGAATGTGACAGAAAGCATGGGATTCACACCAGTTAATATATTCAAGACTATAAATGTAAACATTCTCTTCTTGTGGGCCTCTTTTGCCGTAAAACCCACGGCCACCCGTTTCGAAGCGCGTTCCACTGCTCGGCTCAAGTTCCCGTTCTTCAGCGCTACAGCCACCGGTTCAACCGCCCCAACAACTTCTACAAGTGCCCCTTCAGTTACGACAACAAGCTCCACACGTTTAGCCTCAAGCTACCAACACAAGGGCAAATATATTTTCCGCTATTCAGTTGGCGTCACATCGACTGGTTTTTCGCGTTTGTAGGGTAGGTGTTGCTGAGTGCATTTTGAAATTATTTAGTCATGTTTGGGCCTCTCTGGTCGTGTACGAATACTGAACTAGGTTCAGTTGTCAATTAGGTGTTCGATAGGTTCGTTTAGTCATAGCTGAACTTTGGGCCTCTCGGGTCCGGCACGAATATTGAACTAGGTTCAGGTGTCAATTAGGTGTGTTTGGCCATAGCTGAACTTTGTGTTCGGTGGAAATTCATTTACTTTGGACCTCTCGGGTCCGGTACGGATACTGAACTAGGTTCAGGTGCCAATAAGGTGTGTTTGGCCATAGCTGAACTTAATGTTCAGTGGAAATTCATTTACTTTGGGCCTCTCGGGTCCGGCACGAATACTGAACTAGGTTCAGGTGTCAATTAGGTGTGTTTGGCCACGGCTGAACTTTGTGTTCAGTGGAAATTCATTTTTCTTTGGACCCCTCGGGTCGGGCACGAATACTGAACTAGGTTCAGGTGCCAATAGGTGTGTTTGGCCATAGCTGAACTTTGTGTTCGGTGGAAATTCATTTACTTTGGACCTCTCGGGTTGGGCACGAATACTGAACTAGGTTCAGGTGCCAATAAGGTGTGTTTGGCCATAGCTGAACTTTGTGTTCGGTGGAAATTCATTTACTTTGGACCTCTCGGGTCGGGCACGAATACTGAACTGGGTTCAGGTGCCAATAGGTGTGTTTGGCCATAGCTGAACTTTGTGTTCGGTGGAAATTCATTTACTTTGGACCTTTCGGGTCGCGCACGAATACTGAACTAGGTTCAGGTGTCAATTAGGTGTGTTTGGCCACGGCTGAACTTTGTGTTCAGTGGAAATTCATTTACTTTGGGCCTCTCGGGTCGGGCACGAATACCGAACTAGGTTCGGGTGCCAATAAGGTGTGTTTGGCCATAGCTGAACCTTGTGTTCGGTAGCAATTCATTTCCTTTGGACCTCTCGGGTCGGGCACGAATACTGAACTGGGTTCAGGTGCCAATAAGTGGCCATACAGTGTAGCTGAACTTTCTGT
This sequence comes from Cladopsammia gracilis, assembly GCA_022457155.1. NCBI lineage: Eukaryota > Metazoa > Cnidaria > Anthozoa > Scleractinia > Dendrophylliidae > Cladopsammia > Cladopsammia gracilis. Next base: position 1,195,240 of record JAJGOT010000110.1, read on the forward strand.
TCAGTGGAAATTCATTTACTTTGGACCTCTCGGGCCGGGCACGAATACTGGACTAGGTTCAGGTGCCAATATGGTGTGTTTTAGCCATAACTGACCTCTGCGCATGTGTTCAGTGGAAGTTATTTCACTTTCGACTTCTTTGGCTGGACACGCATACTGAACTAGGTTCAGGTGGCAATAACGTGTGTTTGGCAATGGCAAAACTTGGTGTTCGGTGGAAATTTGTTTACGTTTGGGCCTCCCTGACTGGGCACTGGGTTTGGTTCAGGTGCCAATTCAGTGTGTTTGGCAATATCTCAACTTGGCATTCGGTGGAAATTTATCTACCCTTGCCCATACCCCCCCCCCCCCGCCCCCCCCTCCGGCCGTGACACGAATACTGAACCAGGTTCAGGTGTCAGTTAGGTGCCTCTGGCAATAGTTCAACTCTGTGTTCGGTGGAAATTTATTAAGGTGTGGGCCTCTCTAGTTGGGCACGAATACTGATCTAGGTTCAGGTGTCAACTAGGTGTGCTTGACAGTTCCTGAGCTCAGTGTTCAGTGCGAATATATTTAAACTTGGGCCTCCCTGGCCGAGCAGAAATACTAATTCAGGCCCATGTATTAATTAGGTGTGTTTGGTGATAATTTGAACTCAGTGTTTAGTGGAAACTTGTTTACAGCTGCGCCTCTCTGGCCGGGGATGAATTATGGATTACGTTCAGGTGTTAATTTGGTGTGTTTGGCGGTGGCTGAACTCAGTCTTTATTCCCTATTGGATTCATTTGTTTTCTCTTTTCGATCTTTATGGACCACACGCCCAGGGGGGCTTCCCACATTTCCCACCAATGAGTTTAATTGTCCCGGGGCTATCTAAAGCCCTTAGTGCCCGACTCTTGCAGTTGTTGCCGGGACTCTTACTCTCTACTGGTCCCTGGGGGGCTCCCAGCTCTCGCCCGTCTTCTCTTTGGTGTCTTTTAGCCGTCACCCTAGCCTCAATGGGAGATTGTACCCAACTTAACCCCCAAACCCCAATGGAAGCAGTCGCATCTTTTCACGAACGGGTAATCCAATCGACAACCCTCCTGGGGACCTGTGAAGTGACATCAGTCCCGGATAGTGAACATGTTGTTGTGAGAGAACTGCTTTGTGCTGCATCAGGCACGACTCCCCCCCCCCCCCCCCCCCCACCCCCCATGGGTACATGACCCAAAGGGGACCACATGGAACAGCTAGGAATGCAATGTTAGCGTTGGGATGCAATGTTAGGTTTGGGAGTAAGGTTTGGGAGTAAGGTTTGGGGAAGGATAGTGAGATATGGGAAAATGGGTCGCTTGGGTGGGAGGAGGCTGCGGGACTACGATCCCGGTGGCTTGCGGAGTGATCCAACTCATTGTTCATACACAGAACAATGGGTCCAATCCTTTCCCAATTCTTAATCAGTGATCCGTGAAACAAAGGCCAGTTTGGATATACTACTATTCAAACTGGCCAATATGTTTCACGGAAGCGGATTAAGCGCTGGAATGTGACAGAAAGCATGGGATTCACACCAGTTAATATATTCAAGACTATAAATGTAAACATTCTCTTCTTGTGGGCCTCTTTTGCCGTAAAACCCACGGCCACTCGTTCGAGGCGTGTTGTCAGAAAATAGGGAGGGGGAGTCTGGGTTGGGTGGGGGCGCTTGTTTGTAGCTGGGAAGAGTCTATGGATAATTTTTGAGCGTCCACCCACCCACCCATTCCTTCGCGCGATATCCTCCCTGGCCTTTGCTCCGGATCCACCTCATTGTTCATACACAGAACAATGGGTCCAATCCTTTCCCAATTCTTAATCAGTGATCCGTGAAACAAAGACCAGTTTGGATATACTACTATAAAAACGTCCATTGTTATATCGCTGAAGTTTTTCTTAACACAACGCGCGCGTTCATTGGTTGATTCATGGTCACATGACTTCTAACAAACAAACTGTTTCCCGCCAAACATCCATGAGCGGACAACGTTTGCGAAAGCGGGCAACATTGGTGACGACAGACTGTACTAGGGTAACAGTGCACTGTTGCCTGCTAGCGCACGTGATCAGACTGTGATAAAAGGTTATGATGCGATTAATGTTTGTCATGTTTACCTCGAGTGCTCGGCGCGTTTTTCAAACTGCCTTGTGTAGCTATATAACAAATCACTTCGTCTCGGGAAACATCGAGATTCTCGGGAAACAAAATTCACTGTTTCCCGAGGGATCAGTCATTAAGTGTATACTATACAGTAGCGGATCCAGACTTCATCGTAAGGGCGGGGGGAAGGGGGTGAATAAGAGGGGTAGGGGGCGGATTGAAAGTATCAGAGTCTCGATCCCCTCGATCCGCCACTGCTATGACCAACCAAATACTTATGGTAACAAAACCAAACGCAATAGTGACTTGGCACTTTAATTTTTCAAGGCAAACTCGTGCTAGCAAACTCGAATTGGCATGTGTCAACGTGACATCAACAGTTGGCGAACATGTTAGCAAACGGCAGACAATTAGAACGACTTTTTTCTATTCTCAACTACTTTGTGTCGGCAAACGCGTATTTGATGTGTCAACGTTTGCCAAACGCGCGCTGTTCACTTTTAAAGAATCAAAACTCGCACACTCATTTCGAGATTTGGCTACTTCATGTGCGTTACTCAAAACTCCCGAAGACTTTTCGGTCCGAAAGCAATTTTTGAAATTCAATCTCTTTCATATGGCGGTGAAGTATTTTGCCCGAAAATCAGTGCAAAGTTTCTCGTCGACTTAAGATTTTATTGCTTAACTTTAAAAACGAACGATAATTGAATCTGTTGGTAAATAGGCTGCACATAAAATTGCATTTTGGGCCCGAAATGTCTTCCAGAGTTTTGGAAAACGCACGCCAGGCCTTTAAACGACGTTGGGGTTTCTTGACGTTTGTGTGAACTTAAAAAGTTCACACAAGAACACGAGCATGCCAACGTACTAGTAAGTTTGCTGTGTGAAGGCGGCTTTACGCGCGGTCTGCCGCGCTTGGAACCGGTCGCATGTTTTTCCTCAGAGCTTCCATTGGTCTCATCTTCAGCTGTTTTCAGAACGCCTTCTCGACCCCAAATAGGTAAGATGAGATTTACTTTGGTTTGTTCTAAGAATGCATATGTGCACTTGGTTTTCTTTCTACTTATTTACTTCATGTCGAAGAATAATTTGGTTTTATTATAAGAACTGGTTGACTCACCTGAGAACATTTCAATAGCTCCGTGGCCCACTCTAAAGGTTGGTTCGATGTTGTTAACCTCTTGTTCTAAGCTTTGATATTTCAGGATCTCGGCTTTGAATTCTGACAAAATCGGATCTGAGGCAACAAAATCCTACAATGGAAATCAAAATCAGTATTACAAAGCGAACACCTGTGGAAATAAATAGAGGTTATTCAGCGTGAGGTTGTGTAATACGGCTGACTATTTTTATGCATCAGTTTTTTTTTTCAAGCCTTTAGGCGAGGAAAAATAAAAACTGATGAGTAAAAATGCCCAGCCGTATTACACAACTTTTCGCTGAATAAATTGTTTATTTTACGACAGTAATCTTCTCCTAAAACTAAGCTTTTGAAACTGTTTTTCCTTATTGAAAATACAATTCTAAGTGTCGACATTACGTTACATAAGTCTCAATAAGGTGTCCGACGTCCTTCTGGACGGTATGATTTAGGCACAACCCTGATTAGGCCTCTAGCAAGATTATGCTAATTTACCGAGAAAAGTAATAAAGAACAATAAGAAAAATGAAATTAAAAACTTACAAAAAAAAAAACTAATTCTAATTTACATTATTGTATATTTACAATAGAATATCTAATATCTATATCTATCATTGAACGTAGTGTGTATCCGGAAGTGAATTCCAAGAAGGCCACTGACTTAGCCCCATAACGCGTGGTGTTAACTTTTGAAACCTTAACTTTTAACATTGAAGCCTGTGTTTGGAAATCCTAAAGACACTCTTCCTCGTGTTTGATATATTTAATACTACAAACACAAACGCGAAAACCTTCATAAGATACACTTACAGCTACCGCCTTCTCCTTATCTTCGTCCCAAACAGCGTGGAACTGTGTGAAGGAATCCAGACAAGTCATGACCTCTGCCTTGGTAGAGCTGATCACTGAAGTGAGTACCATCAGCAGCTTGGTGATGTCTTTGTGTTCAGACACACTCTTGTAGTAATTCTTCAGTTTAGATGCAGGGATTTCTTCTTCTGCAAGAAACAAATGCAAATGGCAGTAACCCAAAATGTTCCAAACGTTCCGTTCCAAGTGTATGAAAGCAAACGATCTGTAACACTGTTTAGTGAAATATGACCTAATCAGTGTTCACACAGAAACTAGGAAACAAAATTCCATAACTTTTCCATGAGATTTAATCCGATTCCATGACCTCACATTTGGCACAAGTATGTTTTGATGCTTGACGCGATTTTGGAACATTTCTTTTTTATCAAACACTTTTTTCTCAACTGTGTTTTTTCAACAACTTCTGCAAAAATATGAAATTCAATGACCTTTTCCATGACACACCCCCCCCCCCCAAAAAAAAAAAAAAAAAAATTTCCAATGACATTTTCAGGCCTGGATTGCAGTTTTTATGATCGTGTGAACCCTGTTAATGGATATCAAAAGTGGTGTGATGGGTCATAAAGGTTCGTTATACGAACTTCCGCACCCTTCCAACCAGAAACGAGTATGGCTTACAGACATGTTTTACAACGATTTTGTTCTAAGGCTTAAAACAATAGCAAATCATGAAATTTCTATCGATCGACTTCGTATCTCGGAAAGCATAGAGGCTCTAAGAGAAATAGAATATAAAGGAAAAGGAAAATTGACATGTTGCTTACTAGAGTCGGTAGCTCGCACAGTTCGCTTCATGTGCCCAAGAGACGCCTCCTCGTAGGAATGTATTTCCATCACTTTAAACCTCTTCTGTCCCCACTGAGCCACAGACCGGTTAACATCTAGCACTGACTGAATAGCTTTGTTTAGAGCCTGCTGGACATCATCCAGGGAAGGGTGGATAACCTGTGCACAAGAATAACAGCGGTTTTCAATTGAGTGTCACATTGTTGCGCTTTGTGATTGGTTAAAAAATATCACGCCACTTCCTCAACCAATCAGAGGTAAAACCAAAACCATGTATTTACTGTGAGTGCTGATTGTTTCTTGGATTGTCTGCGTCTGATGTGATTGGCTAGAGAGATTACTTTGGTTTTGGTTTTACGACACTCAATAAAACCGCTCTGAAATATAATTTATCCAATAACTATTTATTCCACAATCGAAAGTGAAGAAGAACAAAAGAACAAACCATTCTTCCACCGATGTTTTGCCGAGGTTGCGTTCGATTGACCCTATTCCGGAATAATAATATATTCCGGATTACTCCTGCAGAATAGCCATTCCGTCCGTAGGTCAATGAAAATAGAATAGAATAATGTCTGCGATAGCTCCTTGTAAACTGATGGACATTCTCTCCTTTCGTTTCCTGTTTTATTATTATGGTCTTCACATTTCCGGAAACAAGAGTAAGAGCTTTCCACTTCCTTTCACACTAGTCAGACCGTGGTGAAGATCCACTCTCCTCTCGCATCCTCGCAGCAATCAATTCCCAATATTGTTTCTTTTTGTAATTGCCTTTTTGAAACATCTCTTTCATTTCTTCGAACAAGAAAAACTTGGAGAAGCGTTTCTTGCCGACTTCAGGAGTAACCTTTTTTTGACTAACAACTCATTTTATTTGCACATGGTCGCCGGCACATTGTCGTTGGCACATGGTCGCTGGTGGTAGCCATTTTGTTTGTTGTTTTCAAAAAGGCCGCGAGGGGAAATGGCTAGATTCTATAGCTCAAAAGGAGGTTTTTGAGCCCGCGAGACTGAGCACCCCACCCAAACCTTGTTTTATCGGTATGTACTTGGTGTATCCCTTATTATTTTGTATTTAAACACTTAGTTTTTATTTCAGTAGAAAAAGAAGATAAAAACAGCAGAATGGGGAATCGAACCCGGGCCGTATGATCTACTCCATGCACACTATCCACTACACCACCGACGACTAGCTGCCGGAAATTGTAATTTTTAAGAGATATAAGATAATATGCTGCTAGCCCAGACCATATATAAGAACTAACCCTTTCGATACACTGGAAATACTGGAATCAGTGCTTAACCCTAAATACTAAAATCAGTGCTTCAACCCTAGATACTGTAATCCGACCTTAAATTACACTGCAATATATCTAAATACATTACAATAAGGGATACATGAAGTACCATACATTATGATCAGGGATACACCAAGTACCTAGGGTTTTATCACTAAAACCGCTGGGCACCGCGACCTCCTTTTGAGTTATGAAATCAAGTCTCTACCGCCGCGAGGCGAGGACGAAGTGACGTCATTATTCTGGATTATTCCAAGCATTCTGCTCCCAAGTGCAGAATACTTGGAATACATTCCATGTATTCTGAAATCGGAATAGCGACTCAATCGAACAGGCATTCCATCGGGGTTATTCCGTTTATTCTTTTTCCGTTATAAGGTCAAGATATTTTCGTCATTCTTTCTTTGTAATATATTTTACCGTTGTTGGTACTTAATTACATTTGCATTCCTCAAATTAAAACAGTAAGTTAAAGCCGTACAAGTCTTCAGGATAAGTTTCTTCTTTGGTGTGATATTTAAAGGTAATCTTTACTATTTTCCACCAAAGGATTTATAAGCTCAGAATAAGTTATCCGAATACATTAACCATTCCATTTCTAGATAGGCTGCATTCGACAAATCATCTAGAAATCCTGCCCAGAAAGGTTTGGGACACTTTGCAATTTTTAATTTGACATAAACATTTTTGCTGGAGTCCTTTAGGTAAGGTCGCACACGATCTCACGTATGTCCAGAAATGTGCAGGCAAGTATTGTTTAACGAGTACTTCATATTTGGCAGAGTTGTTTGTTGTTTTCATATTATTTCATATCTGACAGAATTCCGTGTGTTTTGCTGTTTATAGGTGAGGACACTTTGTGATACCAGTCATGGAGTAGCGTGGCCCCCTATGCCTTCATTTCTGGACATATCTCCACAAGCCACAGCTTAACCGATTTCTGTAGCATGAAGCAGCTAGGAATATTGCCCCACCCTCCTGGATGGGATGGTATGTCCAGAAATGCACGCTAACGAGATTCATGCTCTTTATGATAGACATCATGAAGTGTCCCCTAGACCTAATTCTCACCTAAACACAAGCAATTCTGTCAAACATGAAGTCATATGGAAATTACAAACAATTGTGTGTAATACGAAATGCCCAAGGTCCGAGTTACGTGCATTTCTGAGCATAAGTGTCTACCAACAGGATGAATATTCGTACCACGTGAGGAATGACAAGAGTTATTTCCGCCTTGAAGAATGGAGCTTTGCTGAAAGTATTTGTCATACCGCCAGATGACGTGAAGGTTCCTTTGCCGTACGTTGTTCGCGTAGTACTGCATAAAAAAAACAACTTGTTATTTTTGTAACAGCAATAGTTATATAATAAAAGCGGGTACTACTGTTTTTCACTTTCAAGCACTACTAATTTAAGGCTATTAGCGAAAAAAAAGCCAAGAATGGAGTCTTGTGTTAACCAAGCCAACCACTAATTGAAAACAATTCAGTTCTGGTTCTGCCGCTCACATCAATCATTGGCCGAATACAGTAAGTTAACAAATATATAGGTATTTAAAATAAAGGCACCTAGCGCAAAACAATCTTCGCTTCATTCCATCCAAAGCATTTCTTGTAGCACGCAAAAGAGCTTCAAAAGTGCGGTGATTAAAGTACAAAATCAACTCATCAATTTCTTCGTCTATGGGTTTTTCATCGGGTAATTTAGGCGTCTTTTCTCTCTGCTCTTTGTTGTCCTTCTCTCCACGGCTACTCTCCAATTTGCGGTCCTTATCACCAGGTTTGGTGGAGAGACGGCGCGTTCTCAGTGCGGATACACCAATACAATCCAAGCTATCCATGAAGATACTCGCTAGCTCATGCACGGCTTCTTCAACGCACAGGTTCATGTTATCCAGGACCTTTCCAAGAGGCTGACAACGTTTCTACAACAATAACAAAAAAGTGAGTTATAATGCTGACAAAATCTTCCGATAAGTATTTCCAAAGATAAGACGAGACCTACCGGCACAAGTCATCATGATGTGACATCCTTATTGGTGATGTGTAAAAAGAAGTATTCTGTATTAACATTCCTGTTAAGGCCGATTTACACGGTACAACTTTGTCGCATGCGACATGCTCAAACCATGCTTACGACATGCTTAAAACACGAATTGCTTCGTACAAATCAACTCAAGTCATATCGTAAGCATAGCGTAAGCGTGTCGTGTGCCGTGTAAATCGACCTTTATATAGGCCGATTTACACGGCACAACTTTGTAGCGCTCGCTGCTTGCGTCAGGCGAAAATTGTATACAACTCGCATCGTATAGCATTGTATGTGGCTACGATTGTCGTATGGTTTTAAAACATGTTTCAAAATCCTACAACTTTTTTCGTGTCGCATGCAACAGTTGTGAGCGAGTTGTAGGCTGATTTAGGGTGCGTTCCTTTGGGATGATCCGGATCCGGATCACTGATCCAAGATCACTCGGATCATGAAGCATCAAAGGAACCGACGAATCCACTCTGGACAAGGATTCGTCGGTTCCTTTGATGCAGCATGATCCAAGTAATCTTGGATCAGTGATCCGGATCCGGATCATCCCAAAGGAACGCACCCTTAGACGACGCGATCCGTGTCGTTCGTATGGCGTGAGCAGGTTGAATAGACAAATTCGGCTAACGCATTGTTGTACCCAATTCAAACCTCCTGGGAATAAGATTCTTTGTTCACAATATTTCCATATCATTTCCATGTCAATGCTTCATTCATATGGAAATATAACGAACAAAGAGTTCTAATCCCAAAAGGTTTGAATTGGGTACAACAATGCGTTAGCCGAATTTGTCTATACGATAGTTGTAGGCAAAAGTTGTGCCGTGTAAATCGGCCTATAATTAGTGTAAAAACAGGAATGTCAAATATCACAAAAATAGCACCAAAAAACGGATAACGGATGTTTTTTTGGTGCTATTTTTGTGATATTTGACATTCCTGTTTTTACCATATTAGTACATAGCACTACACAGTTACCCCTTTATTCTATAATTAGTGTCTCCAGTAAGTGATTCACCTCTCTTAAACACTATATTTTATACCTCTCATAAGCGACTGCCTAAGTTTCCATCGGTATCCGTATACCTCGGTATCTGCATGTGTGCCAACTAAACACTGGCAGCTGGGCTACTAACATCCTCTATTGAAGAATGTCATTATTTTTCCTAGATTGTTTTAAGATTGACGAATACGTTTATATGTATTTAGCCAAGTAGGTGATCACTAGTACAGAATAGAATAACACAAAAGGAATGAGTTGCATGAGGTTTCCTTCCTAAAGAAATGTGGTATACTGTACGAGCGGTTGCTAAAGGCCGGTAGTAGCTTAGAAGAGCTCTTAATATTATAGTGGTCAAAGTACAGATCAAGGGCTCCTATGAGCCAACCCGTGAATAAGAAATGGAAACGCGTAACGCGATATTGCGGTAAGCTTAATATGCCGTCTCCGGTCTGACTGCTGTCTCATAGCCTTAACAAGAACCACGCCACAAGGCCGCGAAAACGTACGATGCCAAGAAGGGTAAAATTTTATCATTTTAACGTAGATATGCGGTAAAACGCGTATTAAAATCCGTTTCAAGTCTGCAGCTCGGTTTTAATTTTGCAATAAGACTCTAAATGCGAAACATCTTTAAGCCGTTTATTGTTGTTTATATTCGTTTTACACTAATTTGGTTATTGTTATCGCTGTTCTTCTTTCGCAAAGCATTCGATAAGATTGCCAAGTTTAGCTTTACGACGCGTAACGTAATGTACGGTATTTTTAAATTATAAACACGGCTCGATATCTTTTAAAAAAGTAATTCGCGATATGATATGTGTTATGTTTAAGATCTGCATATTCTGTTCAGTAGAAGAATGCAAGGATATATTTTCATTTAAGGAACAGATCAGATCCATTGACGACATATGAAAGTTGACCTTTAGCGCACAACCCTGTCCAGTTCTCTCCTATTTCAATCAAGAATACGTATTTGTGCTGTCACGCTAAGACATGGAAGACATATATTTGGCCTTTATTCATCAAAGGACTCCAAATGCGAAATATCTTTAAGCTTATTGTTGTTCATATTCGTTTACAGTAAATTAGTTATTGTTATCGCTGGATTCACGTTGTTCTTGTTTCGCATGCATTCGTAACAAAACTAATTTAAAACATTACGTGACAAAAGTTTACAGCTAGCTGATGAAAGGAGCGAGTGAGTGAGTGAGTGAGTGCTCATTTGCATGTCTGTCTCCGCTACCGATAACCCGTTCATTACGCATGCGGTATCCGCGGGTTAAAAATCGGTATTATGGACGACAAGTGGGTTGTGCCTAAATCATACCGTCCAGAAGGACGTCGGACACCTTATTGAGACTTATATAACGTAATGTCGACACGAATTTTATTTTCAATATATTTTTAAGTGTAAAAAAAGAAAATCTAAAATTCCTACTCAGGATTGAACCTCGGACCTCAGCTAGGCTTAGGCTTACATAGCCTACCGCACCATTGTACCACCAAGCTTCTCGAGTTGCTTAGTCCTAAATTTAGCTATATAAACTGCTACCCCTAACCTCAACTGAATGCTAACCAATAAGGTGTCCGATGTCGGTCTCTTAACAAGGTTAACCTTTCAATGTCCAATATCAAAATACACATTCTCCTTTCTTGTCCCCATCAATTTAACACAGCAGTAGTACAGAGAAGTCGAGTGAGTGATCATATCCTCAATTCTCATGACCTCTCTAATTGACTGAGCATGGATCTTACAAGGAGAAATTTGATGCTGGTCTCTATTGGGGCTTAAAGGGGCTATGTCCCCATTTTAGGTGTCACTTTACGGTGGCTCCATACACCCGATTCGCGTATAATTAACCACATATAAGCGAGTCTAATTAACCTCAAATTACCGCATGCAAGCGGTTAAAGTATTTACCTACTGAGAAATAACGAAAATAGAGCTGATCTGAAACTGGCTTTTGTCTTTCATTTGAAAATTTTACATAAAGTAAAACTGCTTTTTTGGAGTAAAAGAAAGAAAAACATCAGAAGGGTGTATGCCTTGAACCCGAGTCGTTTGCTTCATAACTAATACCCATATCCACTACACCAAGGAGGGCTAGCTGACAGGAGCTGTAATTTTTAACATATTTATGAAGTTACCCATAACCATATATGAAAGCTAACCGTTTTCAAATCAGTGCTTAGCCCTAAACACTACAGATCAGTGCTAAACTGGAGCTCTTTTCTCTTGTTTCTGGGGTTCTGTTCTCGTGTACGTCAGTAATATAAAGAATATTTCTCAGTAGGTAAATAGGGCCTACTTTAACCGCTTGCATGCGGTAATTTGATGTTAATTAGACCCGCTTATATGCGGTTAATTATACGCGAATCGGGTGCTCCATATAGCGCTTTGGCGCGCGTGGCATGGGCACGAAAATGGCGCGAGAGCGCGTTTGTTTATTTTGATAACGTCAAGAAAATAAAGAGGTTTTTACAGTAACTATAACGTTTATTGGCATTTGCGCGCATTCCACACGGTGAAATTTTATAAAAATTGACAAATTGGTAGGATTTTCTTTGTTCTCGATCAAAAAAAAGACATTTTTTATACATACACAAACCCAATAAACGTAAAAAACGGAAAAGTGAGTAAATTGCCGAAAACTATGTACCGATTTTTTTTATATAGCTTTGTTAGATTAGACACACTGAATGTTTCTTCTGTTTCATCAAAAATCGTGAATATTTACCGTGTAAAAAACGAGAAAATCCGTTGAGAGGTTTGATAGCCTTGAACAACAAGCCCAACGACTCAATCACTGGTTGCCCAGGTAATGAAAGACTGCCAAAGTAGACTTCTCCGTAAACGAGAAAGCCTAAGCTAAGTGTATGTGTATATTATGCCTAGTATCGCGATACAAAAGACACAGCAATAAGATCGTGTATATGTTGTGGTGCAATTTTGTCCTTAGTGCAAATTTTATTTCCCTTTGTTTTTGGGTATGGTAATGTATGATAACGTATGATAATGAGTTTTAAACAACGGAAAATAAAATTTGCACCAAGGACAAAATTGCACCACAACATATATTTTATTTGGAAGACTGGCCAATAACTACATGCAGCCACCTTAAAAAGCCCCAAAGACACATTTCTACCAGTGGATACCCAAAAATAATGGTCCAGTTTTTTTTTTTAACTACTCTATTAGTGCTTTAAGAGTGAAAATACGTGTTTTGTATTGCAGATGGCCAGGAGTGAAGCGGATTGCAACTTGAAAACAAAATTGGTCTTGGAAAACTCTCTAAAACTCTGATTGTGGTCGATTAGAGCGGTTTTTAATTGAGTGTTGAAAGTAATTTCGCGATTGCTTTTTAATTGGCTAAAAAATCTCGCGCCACTTTCTCAACCAATCAGAAGTAAAACCAAAACCAATCGTGACTTGCTCGCACGCGTTTTCCCGCGCTTGGCGCCGCCGACGCTGATTTCCCTTTCGTAAACGGTCGATGCCATTTTTAACGGTCGATGCCATCATTAGCATTCATTAGTAACCAAGCCTTTTGAAATGGTCGATGCTATTTCTCTTTAGTTTATGCGTGGATTGGGACGAAAGTAGGCTATCATTATTAGATAAAAATTAAATTGGGCCTAGGTAAAGCGATTATTAGATCTAAGCTAGATTCGCCTGTTAGGTACGATTTAGGGTTAGGGTGACCCGTTATTGATATGTATTAAGAAAAGCACCTTTTATAATTAAATGGTGGTCTAGTGGTAAAGGAGAGATGCTAAGATGCAGAGGTTCCGGGTTCGATTCTCGGTAATTAATAGGCCATTTTCGAGTTGCCTGTAGCCTCTCTATCAAAGCGAGGCTAGGTGCGAAACCTTTCATATGAAAATGTGTTTTCATTCACATTCAAATAAGTTTTATTTGCATGTGAATGAAAATTCATTTTCATATGAAAGGTTTCGCACCTAGCCTCGCTTTGATGGAGAGGCTAAATGGCCTATTGCATTTTCCTTTTTCTGATAGAAAAAATAATTCTAAAATTAGTGAAAATTTTTCGAAGTGTCGCTAAAATGGCATCGACCGTTTACGAAAGGGAAATGTGCGCCGCCGACATGTAATTGCTTCGAGCTCTGATTGGTTCATTGGATTGTTTACGACTGCTGTGATTGGTCAGAGTAATTACTTTGGTTTTATGACACTCAATTGAAAACTTCTCTATCAGAAGTAAAACCAAAACCAATCGTGACTTGCTCGCACGCGTTTTCCCGCGCTTGGCGCCGCCGACATGTAATTGCTTCGGGTTCTTATTGGTTCATTGGATTGTCTGCGAGTTCTGTGATTGGTCAGAGTAATTACTTTGATTGTGGTTTTACGACACTCAATTAAAAACCGCTCTATCTCTTGGAAAATCCAATCAATAGCTTCATCTTAGTGTTCTATAAGTATTTTGTGTATGACAAAGGTAATTAGTTTTAATTTGAAGCAGTTTTGACCTCCAAACGTCAATTGTTCTCACCTGTGTTTTGGTAATAAATTCATCAATAGTCCAAGCATCCTCTTTTGGCAATTCACAAAGGACAGTCTCGCTGATCTCACGCAGCACAGCATCAATGCGAGCATCCCGGATGTCGTTAACCTGTTTTACCAGTAAGTCCACTTGGCGTAGCCGGCTATACACATTGGATATGTAAGAAGGTATGTTGAGTGAATTCCAGTTCAACATAGTTACACCAGGACTGATAGCACTTTCAACCTATAACACGACAAATTGGAATTGTGAGATGGAATGTGATGTGGCCCTTATCGTGGATGAGTACGCCACGCCAACATATCAGCGGTTTCTCGCTTTCTTGACCCTATAGTCTCGTTTTGATGTTTACGAGAACGTCTGACGGCGATGAGCGTAAACATCAAAATAGGGTTAAGAAAGCGAGAAACCGCTGATATGTTGGCGTGGCGTACTCATCTACGATAAGGGCTATTGTCATGAGTGTTGAAACCCTTACCAATCCTTCTGGACCCGACCTCACAAGATTAGAATCGACGGAGTGCTTTAACTCTGCAGTGATTCTCACCTACTTGTTCGAACTTTATTTTATTTTAACTTTTGTCAGTTAGTACTGCACACATCCCTGTACATATATAATTATCTTTAACATATTGCACTTATTTTTTTATCGCACTTGCAAACCGTCCTGGAAAGGATTTTGCCGCGCAGAAGCGTCTTTTCGAGTCTCAGTGCGCAACAATTTTAGCGAGCATCCGCGTTTTTCTACCCTTAAACGCCTAACGACAATTTAAAAGTAAAATTCTATATCTTATGACATCCGCGTTAGGAAGTACAAACTTACGCGTTCCATGTGTGGTCCCATTAGAGGAAGAAAGATGTTTGGGATCTTTGCTCTTAATTTCTTGACCTGTTCAAGCATCAGCTTTTGATAACGAAAATAAAATGAAACTATTAGCTACAGGAAGGAATAAAGATAGCATCAACATCAGCAGGAATTTCATTCTGTAATATGGCCAACTGTGGTGAGGAGTTCTAGCTTCCCCGACATAGTGGGGGGGGGATAGGACAACAAACAGAGACAGGAGATTTGACATAATTGTTGACTCTTGCCTTGTGTGTTGCAAGCATATTTTGGGCCAAAACAATGTGGTGCTGTTTATGGCAGCACACAGATGCCGATGGCAATGGCAATAGCAAACACATGTGCAATGGCAATGGCAGTAGCAATGGCAAGTGCAATATGAAAATAGCAATGAAAAATACAGTGGCAATCGCAATGGCAGTGAAAATGGTGAAAATAAAAATGGCAATAACAATAACAAGCGCAATGGCAATGGCAATGCTAGTGACAATAGCAATGCAAGTCAGAGTGGCAGTGACAATGTATAGCTAATTTGTATTATTAATATGGTTCGTATACTGTACTTTTAGTATTAGTATTTGGCCATATAGCTTACTATGCACTTATTGACTGAGTGGGAGAGCCGGGCGGGAAAATATGTGGCTTGAGGTCATGGCGTACGGACCGAGCGCAGCGAGGTCCGTGCGCCATGACCGTGAGCCATATATTTTCCCGTCTGACCCGACCTAACTCAGTCAATAAGTATTTTATAATATGACTAGAAAGTACAACAATAGTCGCACAGTGCGAGGTCACTTGAACTCGAGCGGGGCCGGACGGCTTTTTCCGGACCGGCTCACGTCAACCCGTTCGGCCCCGCTCACGTCACCTTGCGATTCTATTTTCTGTAGGATTGCGTCAGCGGGGCCGTACGGTCGAATTATAAATTAGTTTATTTCCCTGTTTCATAAGTGACTTTTTAATTTTCTTAGCTAAGATATAGCTTACTTAATATCTATACTTTATATATTTTGTCATTTTACAACTAGAAGACCCTTCTGTAAATCACTTGACCTGGCAAAGTTGGCTTCTTTTGCTTCTTACCTTGAGTTCATCGGCCAAGCTCTTGATAACATTCCTTCTCAGGAACAACAGACGGGCTGTTTCTGGAATTGGCAGTTTCATTTTCATCATGCACTCTGTCTCGCGGATCAGCTGAATTAGCTGCGGATCACAGTTCACATACAACTCACCATTATCTGGGTGTCGAACCAGCAGAGACGCCTGCAGCCCTGAAAAACAACCCATGTTGAGCACCCAAGGAATCCCTTCGGTGGAAAATCTGTTTGGAAGGCCTTACTCGCCTTAAAAATTCGTAATTGATTAGACTAAAAACTATAGTTTTCTTTTCTTATTAAGTTCTCCTTTGTTATATTCACAAAAGATATCTTACCATCCTAGTCAGTTAGGACACTTAATACTCTGTAACTAGTAAGGCAAGACGAAACCAGCTCAAGTTGGATATTTTTTCTATGAGCAAAGTTACCATTTTAGAATAATCGAAGAGGATTATCTTCACAAGGAACGTTTTTTGGAACTGTACTTCGCAATTAAGGCGTTCGCGCGAAAATCTTATAACATTGTTTTCTCATAAAACTTTTGCTTCAGCTAGGTAATGAGTTACTCGTGTCAGAAACGCAAAAAATGGGGGGTCACCGACTTCGTTTCCGAGATAAGATATTTGAATGGCGACCCTAATTTTGAAAACCTAGTCTTCCTTACTGGATATGGCCCCATTGTCTGTTAGTCTAAAATATTGCAAATATATCTTTAAAATGCAACTTTCTATGCCAAATGTTATATGAGTAGGTCTGTTAAGCAAGTTCATTCAACTGGCGACATCCCTTAAAGGAACTCGAATCTTTAAATGACAGCATATCAAACTCTGACAGCCGCAAGTTGGCAGAATTCGATGTCGCGTGGGTAGAAAAATGGAAAAAAAAATTCCTACATTGATTTTTTGTTCATTTTTTCACAATCTGTAGAGAATAACACTAATTAAATCCAGGCAAAGTTAACGCAAAGGCTACCAACCCTTTATGTGGTTAGATTTCTTCTCTTGCGCACGCGCTCGTGCGTGACGTAGTATGGCGTTGCGACCAATCTCGTTCCCAGAGCCCGCGTTGCCGTTGTCCAGCGGAACGGGAAACGAGGGCAACGCGGGCTCTGGGAACAAGATTGCGTTGCGACATGAACTGCGTGCGCAGTAAGGATGCGCATAAACAATCAGCGCGAACGTCCTTAACACCCATCATAAACAACGGAGCACGCTACACACCTGTCTTAGCGATTTCCACCTGTTTAAGCCAGCCATTGTGGTAAAGAATCTCAAACTCGACCAGAACCGTCGCCAGCTGGTTGAAGTTACGGATGATTTTCGCCGCTTCTACTGTTTTTAAACAAGATGGGTGCTTTTCAAATATGTCCATGGGATTGCGAATGCGTCTCATGAGCTGACGAGCCCAGCTGATGCGGCCTGAAATAGGAGGAACGTCACGATGAACCGGAGGGTTTTCGCAGTTCCGCTGGTACAACTGTAACACAAATGAATATTCAGTGACGGATCCAGACTTCACCCTCCATCAGATGGGGTGGGGGGTCCACGATAATGAGGGGACGACTCCCCCCTTCCCCCCCCCCCCCCCCGCCCCCCAGGCCCCTCCTCTAGATCTGTCACAGGTAAAACGTCCAGCGATATTACATTTACACGCCTTTTGCTCCATACAGTGGAACCCTGATATAACAAAGACCCAGGTATAACGAACGATATTTTTCAGCCCAGTTATAGTAAAACGTATGAAACAGGACCCCGATATAACGAACACATTTTCCCAATCCCTTGGCACTTCATTTTTTGGGGGGTTCCACTGTAACTGTTCCACTGTAAGGGTTTTAGTACAGAACAGTCATCGTGTTTTTCCTCGAACACGGACAAGCAGAAGAATGCAATAGTGGCTGATATTTACACTCGTTTTGTAACTGCCTCAGATTTGTTCTCCAAAATGCTATGCCGTATATCATGGATGTCAATACTATACAGGTCTATACACATGCATATGAGATGCCGTATATCATGGATGTCAATACTATACAGGTCTATACACATGTATGCATTTTTGTATGACTTTAGGACCCAATTACCTATGACTTCTTCTTTCGGTCAAATCAGTATTTCGACTCCCCAAAAGGCGACCCGTTTTTCTGGCATTTTGAATGGTCACTTCGCATTTAGAAAAGTTTGACTGTACTTAGTGTCAGATTTCTATCTTAAAACATATGTTTGCTACCCAGTAAAATCCTGCTCGTAAAACACGAAGACTTAACCTTGCATATGACTTCCACCTCCTTGCCGAAGTGCTGAAGAAGATAGCCATATCTCTGTTCAATATATGGCTGTAGACTGGGGATCCCAAGCTTTTCAAATCTAAAGAAGACAATAAGTCAATGCGGGTTTTACCTTTGTATTATGCAGAGCTTTTTCAATGCTTTGCTTGTGATTCTGCCGTTATTAAAACAACAGGGTTTATTTATTAATTATTTTGTGGCAAAGGGAATGATGCTAAATATAGAGCTCAGTCTTGAACATGTCAAGAGCGTGGGACCAAGAAAAAGGGTGAATTCCCGATGACAGTGGAACCCAGATCATTTCCATCGTTGAGCATACTTTCATGGGCACCGGAGTTTTTCCCTGCGCGTATTCGTGAAGCGCACAGTAATTGTCAGAACTGGTACACAGGATCGGTTAGTTCCTATTATGGAATGTGTTAATTTCAACAAAAGTTTAAACGAGCTCTTTAAAATGGTTCAACTGGTTTAAAGAACAGTAACAAATCTGAAAACAATTCTGAAAACGTGCACAGAACGTAGAGCACAAAAAATATGATAATAACTGAACTTGAACAGTGTGATACAATTGACGTAAACGTACTTCGAAATGATGGTAATGAACGTACGGAGTTGTGTTCTGAACAGAATTCTATTTGAGAAATGATAAACATGCAGAGTGCGTACATCGAGTAATGGATGCACTTGGGAGGTTTGCTAAGCACGAAAGAAGTGTAAGGAGCGACTCTAGCTTCTTAAGTACTTAGCAAACCTCCCAAGTGCATCCATAACTCGATGTACGCACAGCTGCGACGTTTACCGTCTCTTTTATAACATATCATGAAGACAAGTAGACAACAGATCAAAATTGCCGGCAAAACAAGCTGAGTGGCGTGAGTGCGCTACCCACGGGTAAATGGATGGCGCATATCAACTACTGGAGGAATGTTATAAACGTTCATAAACATCATTTCCCCGCGTGGGACAAATAAATGTCCCTTTTGTATTAAATACCTGGGGTGTTTATTTATATTAGGAGATGTTCACAGGGGCATTAATTTGAGAGGGGCGTTGATCCGTGGGGAGACCTTCAATTAAAGCTTAACACCTCAGACATTTTACTAAATTCATTCATTAATTCATTCATCCATTAATGCGTACCTGCCTAGTAGCTCTAAGGATTGGGCAGTGGTAGTGATCTTTTCAAAACATCCATTCATAAACATTTGCAAGTGGTTCTATACAAAATAGGAAACAATTCACTAAGTATGTAAGCTCTGCAGATACAAGCGGATACTTACCAACAATATACGAATTTAACAAAAATTGGGAATTCAGATGTTTCCTGTGAATTTGTAAATATTAAATTGGTAAATATATTCGTACTTTCTTGGTAAAGAATAACTCGTCAATGCCTTTCTTACAAGTGCAAAATCTTGGTAACCAAACTTCCCAAAAATAAATGAGATTTTACCAACATTAGGATTTAGTCGAGAGTGTGATTAGCAGGATAATACATTTTTTTAAACAAATTTTGGGACATAAGTTTTATTTTTTTCCTGTGTATCGAGCCAAAAGAGTACAAACCTGGATGTCATTGATCATGCGCCTGAACTCAGAGAAGTCCGCCTCAAAGTCAGGTTTTCTGTGGTCCAAAGGATCGTAAGGCTTTTTCTTTAGTGAAGTGTACATGTGATGGAATCTGTTGGAGATTGTTTCAATTCCTTCTATCTTGGATTCGGACAAAACTGAAAATGTTTCCAATGCATTCAGGACCTCTATGATCTGCAAAAGAAAAACAATAATAATATTTACGGGAACTTTAAAGCCGGCCAATGAGTATTCAAGTATGGGAGTGAGGTAATAATAACAATCTTTTATTAGGAAACTCCATCACAAACTGTGGTTTTCATAGAGGTCCTAAATATAAATCATTATTACAAGATACAATTAAAATATAAAAATTTTAAAAATTTAAACTAAAATCAAGATATTAAAATATGTACAATATACACAAAGAGGTGCGGGATTGCAGAAAATTAATTCAGTGTTTTTAGAACGAAGCGTGATACAATGGGATGTATTGTTATTCAATGTGATGGAAATATGATTTCCATCTCATTGAACTAGTTTTCTGCAATCCTGCACCTTAATGAAGTATGGGAACTTAACTAAGAGCAGTTTTCAATTGAGTGTGAAAAGTAATCACACAATTGCTTTGGTTTTGCATTGCTACGCTTTGAGGTTGGCTAAAAAATCTCGCGCTACTTTCTCGACCAATCAGAAGTAAAACCAAAACCAATCGTGACTTGCTCGCACGCGTTTTCTCGCGCTTGGCGCCGCCGACATGTAATTGCTTCGAGCTCTGATTGGTTCATTGGATTGTTTACGACTGCTGTGATTGGTCAGAGTAATTACTTTGGTTTTGGTTTTACGACACTCAATTGAAAACTACTCTAAAGGTTTGTCTCTGTGTTTTTGTTTGTTTGTTTTCCGAGTTCCAACACGTAAGACATTAAAAACGGTCAAGGACGCTAGCGTTCTCAGAATCCTCGTTTGAGATTGAGATTGTCTCCCACTCCCGAACAGAATCTGACTTTCAACGTCCACAAGGCCGTGGACAATCTTATACATGAGGGACAGGCGGCTGACAGCCCAGCGAGCTTCGAGGCTCTGCCATCCGAGATCGCATGTCATTTTCGCGACACTAGATTCCCTTTTGTAGTCGCCTTTTACAAAACGTGCGGCCTACGCTGCACTTTTTCTAGGATTGTCACATCTCGTTTTCATAGGGATCCCACACAGAGCTGCAGTACTCCATCTGAGGTCTTACAAGTGATTTGTATGCAATCTCTTTAACCTAAGAGGTGCAGTGTTTGAGGTGTCTTCGAAGAAGCCCAAGAGTCTTATTAGCCTTTGTTGCAATTGTGTTGATATGGACACTCCAGTCAAGACTGCTAGGCCAACCCCTACAGAAACCTGTATTTTTGTCGTTTTTGCTGTCCACATGTAAAACGATAAATCTCCTTTTTCAACAACTCTCCGCTTTGGGTAGTTTTTGCGGAAAAAAGAAAAGCCTCCGTTGATCCTTTGCGTGTCAGTGGACAGAAGGTGTAATCATACAAAATAAAAGTTCGTTATAATAAAAAAAAACGAAAACGGTGGAAAGAGCCTTTAAATAGTTTTCAATAACAGAAAGATAAACAAACGAAATCTGTAAGAATATGTTTAATTGAACAAATTTCTTACGTTTAATAACCTTTGATAAGAACTAACACAGAGAGAAGAGAATCACCTGACATCACATATACATGTCCGATTCGATTCATACCTGGTTTAAACGCCTGCAAAATGTGTCAAATTTGCCAAAAATGTACATCTCAGAGAACTCAAATGGCTTCTTGCTTGGATCTTCTGCGATGCGTTTCTTTGTTCGCTGGAAACATTTCTGATATTCCTGGTTTAACCTCAAGCAGGCTTTGAGTTTTTCTATCAGCGGCTTTCTGGGTTGGCCCCACACTCGGTTCACACCGCCATCTGTCAAGAAGTTCTTGCATGCAGTCACCATTTGATTTGTCACCTAAAAACAGGCCATGAGAACATAACCGTACTCGGATGTCACAAAGACAATAAAAGGGGAAAATAAGAAAAATGAGATAACGCCTAGACTATTTTTATTGGAATTTCTGCCCCGAAATGGTTTCACGCGGTGCTTATAATTGAACCTTAATCCCTGTGGGAGGTCTAGACGTCAGGTAATACTCCCTTGCATCTTAAAGTAGCGTCATTTGGTTTCCATTCTCGTATAACGTGGTTTGCCAGATAGCCTCTTCCAGGCGTTTAGATTGTTGGGAGCAGCGAAAAGAGGCGCGTGGCGCTATAGGGTCGGCGCGAGGAAAAACCTCTCTCTCTCCAGCCTCCCCTCGTTTTTTCTCTTGCGCCCAATTTTTCTTTCGCGTGCCACAAACTTAACGCCTGGAACAGGCTATTTGCCAGAGAGAAGGCAGTTTTTCCGCTTTGCCTGCCGTTTTTTGGTCTTCCTATCCACCTCCCCTCAGCGAATGCAAAACAGATTTACAGCTTTGTTGTGCATATTGAAAATACAGTGGTCCCCAAAATGAAATTAATGTGTAGGTTGTAACTTGTAACGTACCTTTATGAACAAGGATGTCATTCTTTGAGAGGTGTTGTAGTATCTAGAGATGGTGTATATCATCTGTATAGCGTTGATCAGTACAGGGATGACGTCCGTCATGGAAACCTTTAAAGAAAAAAAAACAGACCACAATGTTACACTGACTTCATGACTGAGCATGACATTAGCAGTATGAGTCTCAAGTGAGTCACATAGGGTACAAACCTAGTAGAATAACCAAGCTCATCTCGAGTCCCGCACAACTCTGGGGTTAGAGCATACGACCTGGGCTCGAATCCCATTGCAGATTTATTCTTTGTAGTCCAAAACATTGGCAGATCTAGGAGATCTCCCACCCCCCCCCCCCCCCCCCCCCCCCACCTTTTATCTTGCCAAAAAGTAAGACCCAGAGGGCCAAAATTTGTTTCAATCTCCCCACCCCACCCCCACCACTTATTCGCTCCGCTCCCTCTCCGCTTACCATGGAGTCTGGATCCGCTACTGGAAAGCTCATGGCATGCTAAATGCAGTTCACTAACACTTATTACATGACCGACCATCTTTCTCTTTATCAACACATGATGCATATAAATGATACCGGGTAGAACTCAGCAACACTTATGTCACATACAAGCAAATAATCTAACTAGCTAGAGTCTCCATGCAACATCTATCTGATCGCTCAATGAAAAGTCATGGGTCTTTAGCTCCCATTGGGCATTCCGATGGCATATTAATAGGGAGCTTTATATTTGAGCAAGAACACGAGCAAGACCTTTTTTTAATTTAAAACTAGTCACATCCTCAGAGCTGTCGGTCCTTCCTGTTGCTAACCAGAAGATAAGGAGACTCTAGGTATAATGATTGAATAAATGGTTATGTAGAGCATACGAACTAGGTTTGAAAAGTCGTACTCTTACTCAATCTCGTACTCGTAGTCCGATCTAAAGTTACCTAATTCAGTTCTTGAATTGTGTCTCAGGTGCGTGACAAAATGAACATACAGAGTTTACTTGTATTAAAGTTAACCTTGGATCATACCGGATCTGAGTGATAGAGTGGATCACAAGCTTTCTCTAACGTGTAAAGAAACTTCACATTGTCCTTGGCTTCATTTGCAGCATCCGTGATGCGACAGTCCAACTCACGCCAAAACTGAATGGCAGAAACACGTTACATAAGCTTCATTCAATCAAATAGCCTAAATAGTCCTCACTGTGTGCAAACGTTTTAGAACTCAGGGCCTCTGTGGAAACCAACCTTCCCACTGAATAGGTCACATAGTTGTAAAATAAAGAAATATCATTATACATTAATTTGTTACTCATCTCATCTCTCAAATTACTGTAAGTATTTTATTAGGTTACAACTATGTTCATTGAGTTGTGAATCGCTGTTGGAATTGGAGTTGCCAAGAGATGATTACATGAATATGGTGAGATTTTGCTTCAGGTGTCAAGCACAGAGCTCTAAATAACACGCCTATGGCTTTTTAACGGTTGATTTTTTATGACGAAAATTCATTGATAATGCACACCTTAAGGAGGGTGAACCTTAATTAGAGTTTAGAGTCGTTGGTAGGGGCATTACATCATGGTTAGCATTTCTCACGTGTCATAAACTGCTAACATGGTGTGAATTACGAAACTAAACACAAGACATCACTAACCGCAACTAGTGCCAGTCTCCAACCGCGCGTAAGAATAAAAAAGAGCAAAAATTCAAAGGAAAAGAGATAAAAATCCATTTTTTGGCGAATCATAAGCAATTCAACTATTTTTAACATCTGTAGCATGGAATGACCGTTTAGATGAAACTAAGGAAAATGTATAAAAATACACCTTTATGATGTCACAGCTTTTTCAATAACGTGAATTTTTACAAATCCATGCTACAGTTTTTTATTGGGATTTTCTCAAACCGTTGACAATGTTTTTTTTTTTTGTGAAAAAAAAAATTATTATTTGATAATGCGTAAATTAACATACAATTACATGATCAAATGCACATAACTCCATTAACAATAAAACTATAAATACCAAAGCTACTAAAAAATATTTTAATATATTGAATAATTACATGAATTAATATACCAAATCTATTACAAATAATTATAACGAAAAGAAAATGTATGTGTTTCATTAAAATTAATTAAAAAGAGAGTAAAATTTATATACACCTATATTAAGTTAAGTCTAAAATAGTGAGTCTTTAACTGGTTCTTAAAAATATTATAATTATTCTGCTTTCTATTGTCCTCCGGTAAGGGTTTTTATGATCTGGTCATGTGACTTACCAAATATGATTGTGACTCATAAAATTTGATGGAACCATTGACAGAACGAGCGTGGCCAAACATCATAGCCGAGGAAGTTAAGAAACCGATTATGTGACAATCAGAACTCTTTCATAGCAACCACCTTGTAGCTAAGGTTCTCCCCCCTTAGGCCTGGCTCACACTAGCAACATAACGACATAAGAACATGAACATAACAACATAAAGTAAAGTTCAGTTTTTTCCGGACGTCATTATGTTTATGTTATTACTCATGCGCGAAGCGGCATCAGGTAAGGTTTCGGCTCCGTTTTTCTTGTTATTATTTTTTGTGTCACGATTTTGCATGCAAATTTATGCACGCATATTTTAAATTGTGCACTTCCGATTCATAGCTTTGCCATTTACACTTCCAGTTTAGTGACTTCCGGCTACTCTCACTTCCGGTAAAACAACGTTACTTAAGTGTCACGACAGCATCTCCTACAACCCTACTTACATGACTGATGTTCACGTTAGGTATATATGACTTAGAAGAATCACTGGCTTCATTGTGGTACAGCCTTCATTTACAAAACATTCAAAAAAACTTCATTACGCATGCGCATGAGTATAGGCTGCTTGAAGCCCCTTGTTATGTCACTATTATTTCATTATGTTGTTCACACTGCTGACATTGATATAAGTTATGTTTTGCAATTGCGCGTCGTTGTGTCGCTAGTGTGAACCAGGCTTTAAGATATTGAAGTACAGAATTGATGTTTAGGATTGATACAAGTAGAGGATTACACAAGTAGAGGATTACACAAGACATACAGACCACATAGTAAGTTGAAAGTCACCTTGAGTGTTTTTGACTTAGCAATATGCAGTATTTGTAACACTGCTCTACGGTCACAATGGTTGATCTGCTCCACCAGTGAGTTAAATTTTGCCATCCTCATCTTCCAGTGTTCCAGTTCTGCCATGGGTCCTGTATCATCTGCTTCCTTTCTCATCTGCTCACTTTCAGCTAACACCTATTATCAGCAAACAATAACAAGCTTTTAACTGTCAGACAGTTTTAAAGGCAGTTCAGATAGTGCGCACGATTGACTTCATCAGCTAAACTTGCATTATTGAGGTAAGAGAATGAGGGATTAATGTACATGGTGAGCAACATTGTTCACTCACTCATCCACTTTTTTGACCCAGTAGTTTTTACTATGTATCCTAATTTACCAAAATAATGCCAAAAAAGAACAAGGCCAATATCCAGCCATCTTGACCTAACAAGCTTGGTCAATAAAGGATTTATTATATGTCCACTCAGGTGGCCAGTCAAAGGGTAGGATTTGCTTCAGAGCCAGCCATATAATAAAGAAACTTATTTGCCTTACTGATTGACTGACTAACTTACAAATTAACTGACTAACAAACTGACTAACAAACTGACTGACTGACTGACTGACAAACTGATTGACTGACTGACTGACAAACTGACTGACTGACTGACTGACTAACAAACTGACTGGCTTAGTGACTGACTGATTGACTGACTGGCTGATTACTGACTGTTTGACTGACAAACTGAATAACTTAGTGACTGACTGACTGACTGTTTGACTGACAAACTGACTGACTGACTGATGACTGACTGCTTGACTGACAATCTGACTGACTTGGTGACTGACTGACTAACAAACTGACTGGCTTAGTGACTGACTGACTGACTGACTGACTGATGACTGACCGTTTGACAAACTAACTGACTTAGTAGCCGACTGACTGACTGACTGTTTGACTGACAAACTGACTTAGTGACTGACTGATGACTGATGACTGACTGTTTGACTGACAAACTGCCTAACTGACTTAGTGACTGACTAACTGTCAAACAGACTGACAAACTGACTGACTGACTGACAAACTGACTGACTGATGACTGACTGATTGACTAACAAACTGAAAAACTGACTTAGTGACTGTATGACTGACTGCATGATGACTGACAAACTGACTTAGTGACTGACTGATGACTGACTGACTGACTGACTGACTGACTGATGACTGACTGTTTGACTGACAAACTGCCTAACTGACTTAGTGACTGACTGACTGACTGACTGACTGACTGATGATTGACTGAATGACTTAGTGGCTGGCTGAATGACAAACTGACTTAGTGACTGACTAACTGACTGATGACTGACGAACTGACTGATGACAAACTGACTTACTTTGTGACTGACTGGCTGACTGATGACTGACTGTTTGACTGACAAACTGCCTAACTGACTTAGTGACTGACTGACTGACTGACTGACTGACTGATGATTGACTGAATGACTTAGTGGCTGGCTGAATGACAAACTGACTTAGTGACTGACTAACTGACTGATGACTGACGAACTGACTGATGACAAACTGACTTACTTTGTGACTGACTGACTGATTGTCTGATGATTTACAAACTGACTGACTTAGTGACTGACTGAATGACTGACTGACAGATGACTGACAGACAGACTGACAAACTGACTTAGTGACTGAGTGGCAAATGGACTGATGACTGACTGATGACAGACTTATGACTGACTGTTTGACTGACACTGACTGACTAGTGGCTGGCTGACTGACTGATGACTGACAAACTGACTTAGTGACTGACTGACTGATGATTGACAAACACACTAACAAACCAACTTAGTAACTGACTGACTGATGACTGACTGACAAACCGACTTAGTGACTGACTGATTACTGACTGACTGACTGACTGACTGACTGTTAGACTGACAAACCGACTTAGCGACTGATTGACTGATTACTGAGTGAGTGACTGACTGACTGACAAACTGACTTAGTGACTGACTGACTGATGACTGACTGACCGACTGATGACTGACTGACCTAGTGACTGACTGACTGACTGACTGACTGAAAAACGGACAAACTGACAGGTTAGTAAAACTGACAGGTTAGTATCAATAATACAGTAGTTATCAACATCTTATGTATCACAGAACCAATACACTGACAAACAGATAGGTTATTTGCCTCAACAGCACAGTAAAAAAACACCTTGACAGCTATAAAGTATTGAAGAGTTAACCTGCTCAATCTGTTTGCACCAAGAGTGCACTAGCTCATCTAGTCCAGAGAGTATATCTGGGTTGTTTGCTAAGGCTTGGTATTCAGCTGGACCCTCCAAGGAACTAAAATCAATCACCTCACAAGGATGCAACTTTATTGCTTCACTTATTGAAGCATAGGCTCCTAAAAGAAACAAGAGGGCAAAAAAATCTAAAGAATGCATGTTTACCAACAATGCGTTTTATTAACTTTATTGACAAAATGAGCTTGTTGTTTTGTTAGTAAAATACAGCATTTTTAGGGTTGGGGTTAATTTTTTTGCTATAAGTAAAGTTCTTCGAGTGAGAACTTTTGCTGTAAAATATGACCAAAAACTGCAACTACTCCAACCAGGCCACGTGAAAGAAAATTACCAACTACAACAAATCAAAAACAAAAGACGACAACCATTTTCATAAACACTGACCAATGACAATGAAGCATCCAGACAAAAGATAAATATATAATTTAAGGTTATTGGTCTGATTGGTTCGTGGGATTGTCTGCGACTGTTGCCGGGGTGGGCGGGGGGGTTATCCCTTATATAAGCTATATAGGTATGTGCGGCCCTAAAGGGTATGGTTTTCAAGCTGTTTTGGTCTGAAATAGGGTATAGATTTTGACCATAGACCAATATCACGCTAGCATGGCACAAAAATATATTTAGTTTATTGGGGAAAAGAGCCCAGCATCAAATTCAGCATATCGATATTAGTAACAGTACAAAGTTTTGTAAAGATTGCTAGCAAACTGACGAAGATATGAAATTTTGAAACTGGGCATTTTTACAAAGAAATGTATGGTGGACGGGCATAGATTGCTCGTCCAGCCTCGTTTTCGTGTTTTCCCCATACATTTCTTTGTAAAAAGTAGGCCAGAGTACTAAGTTTCAAAAGTTCATATCTCCGTCAGTGAACGAGCAATCTTTACGAAACTTTGCACTTTTACTAATATTGATGTGCTGAATTTGATACTGGACTCTTTTCCCCATTATATTAAATATATTTTCATGCCATGCTAGCATGACATTGGTCTATTTTAGTCTGAAATAGGGTATGGTTTGCACTTCTCAAGTGTTTATGTAAACAGAAGCACTTCCTAGTCTGAAATAGGGTATCGAATTTTGGGTCAGGTCTGAAATAGGGTAGGGAAAATTGCATATTTTGGTCCGAAATAGGGTAAGGGTGTTAAGAAGCGTGCCGCACACCCCCACGCAAATTTTCGGGGAGTACCCCCCGGGGACTATTGTGATTCGTCAGAGTAATTATTTTGGTTTGGGTTTTACGACACTCAACTGAAGACCGCTGTATCATTCTTTAAAGGTACAAGGAATAGGTAACTGTCTTAATGGTAATTCCCTAGGGCATTCTCAACATTTTCAAACAATCATATTCATTACCTCGTGTGTCTAGAGAACTCACACATCTCATGCATGGCTTTATATATAATTTGGTGTGATAGAATATTTGTACCAGAACCTGCTTTAATGAGTTTTCTTACCATCTATAAAATGCACAAAATTGTCTAAGGATTCCACAAACTCCTTGCGAGTATGCAATCCTTGTGGAGTCTTATTAAGTTCTCCCCAGTTGGACATTGCTTCAATCGCTGGCAAATAGATCTTTGTAAGATGTTCCTTGAGGGCTGGAACAAGGGACCTAGCTTCTGCAACATTTATCATGCCAAAGGACACTTCCTAACATGCCAACAAGAAAGACATAATAGATTATACCCAAAACAAATAATCTACAGTCATGGATCGACACAATTAGTTGAAACAATTGGCTGGAGGTGATAATTTGCCATGTCCAATGTGGATGGCTCTCCCTCCTCTGCAATGTTGAGTCAATAAACTGTTTTTAATATTGCAGGTCCTGTTATGATCAACAATGGAGAGAAAGAATGAAAAAGTGTTGCAACAACTGTGAACAATATTGTAGGTTGCTCTTTCATTATTTACTACTTACAGTG
Organism: Cladopsammia gracilis; assembly: GCA_022457155.1. Classification (NCBI taxonomy): domain Eukaryota; kingdom Metazoa; phylum Cnidaria; class Anthozoa; order Scleractinia; family Dendrophylliidae; genus Cladopsammia; species Cladopsammia gracilis. The sequence continues at coordinate 1,224,707 of JAJGOT010000110.1, forward strand.
AAAGGTCTTGAAAGTGAGTGACCACTTATAATGCCAAAAAAGTTGATTTCCTAAGAAAAGTGGGCATATGCACTGCAGTCTTTCATGAAGCTGTCTTGGAAACTGTCTTGAGCATCCATAGGAAATGCTAGTATTGCCTTCTGGCAATTCTCCATTTTCTCAACTTTTTCACACTTTTTACTATATATATTACATTATTCATGTCATTTTTCACTAAACTGTGTTCGTCAAAGGCTACAGATTCGTAGCCGAAAGCTCATTTTTAACACTATTTTTGCCAGAGAGTCTGAAGGGCAATAAGTATATGTCAGTGAAGATAAAATTGACATCTTTGTGTCAAAATGTTATTTTTCTACAGTGGGAGAAATCCCTGTGAAAATACTAATATTTCAACACTGGATTACATACATCACCAATAATCCTCATTTTGATATCTTTATTAACATCAGCTTTGACACAGTACACAACAGTTCCAGTGAGGCCTTCATCAAGCCCGTCTGTGACCAGCAGCACATTGGCTTTACCAGACTTGGGTGCATGAAGCACTGAACGAGAAATGTCACATATCAGACCTTTACTACACATTGTCTCTCTCCACCCATGTGTATATATGGGTATATTCATTCACTGTATTGTGTCATTAGCCAAGACACTATGCAACACATTGTCTCTATGCACCCAGGTGTATAATAGGTACACTGTCACTGTGTTGTGTCATTAGACAAGACACTTTACTACACATTTTCTCTCTCCACCCAGGTGTATATATGGGTACATTGTGACTGTGTTACTATAAATTGTCTCCACCCAGGTTTATATATGGGTACATAGTCACTGTGTTGTGTCATTAGACAAGACACTTTACTACATATTGTCTCCACCCAGGTGTATATATGGGTACATTGTGACTGTGTTGTGTCATTAGACAAGACACTTTACTACATGTTGTCTCCACCCAGGTGCCGTATATATGGGTACATTGTGACTGCGTTGTGTCATTAGACAAGACACTTTACTACACGTTGTCTCCACCCAGGTGCCGTATATATGGGTACATTGTGACTGTGATTGTGTCATTGCGTACAACATACTTTACTTATCAAGATTGCGTTTCTCCTTTCTTTGTAAACATGGTTACATTGCCACTGTGTTGTCTCCTTAGACAAGACAATTCACACTCCATGTTGTCTCTCTCCTTCATAAACCCTATACTATACATTGTCTCCACCCAGGTGTATATATGGGTACATTGTGACTGTGTTGTGTCATTAGACAAGACACTTTACTATATATTGTCTCCACCCAGGTGTATAATGGGTACATTGTGACTGTGTTGTGTCATTAGACAAGACACTTTACTACACATTGTCTCCACCCAGGTGTATATATGGGTACATTGTGACTGTGTTGTGTCATTAGACAAGACACTTTACTATATATTGTCTCCACCCAGGTGTATAATGGGTACATTGTGACTGTGTTGTGTCATTAGACAAGACACTTTACTACATATTGTCTCCACCCAGGTGTATATATGGGTACATTGTGACTGTGTTGTGTCATTAGACAAGACACTTTACTACATATTGTCTCCACCCAGGTGTATATATGGGTACATTGTGACTGTGTTGTGTCATTAGACAAGACACTTTACTACATATTGTCTCCACCCAGGTGTATATATGGGTTCATTGTCACTGTATTGTGTCATTAGACAAGACACTTTACTACACATTGTCTCCACCCAGGTGTATATATGGGTACATTGTGACTGTGTTGTGTCATTAGACAAGACACTTTACTACATATTGTCTCCACCCAGGTGTATATATGGGTTCATTGTCACTGTATTGTGTCATTAGACAAGACACTTTACTACACATTGTCTCCACCCAGGTGTATATATGGGTACATTGTGACTGTGTTGTGTCATTAGACAAGACACTTTACTACATATTGTCTCCACCCAGGTGTATATATGGGTTCATTGTCACTGTATTGTGTCATTAGACAAGACTCTTTACTACACATTGTTTCTATGCACCCGCAGGTGTATAATGGGTACAGGGACAATATGTCCCATACTTAGACAAGAAACTTTGCTCCCCACCCAATTGTATACTGTTTATGGGTACATTTTCACTGTGAAATTGTGTCTTTGGACAACATACTTTACTTATCAAGATTGCGTTTCTCCTTTCTTTGTAAACATGGTTACATTGCCACTGTGTTGTCTCCTTAGACAAGACAATTCACACTCCATGTTGTCTCTCTCCTTCATAAACCCTTTCATGCAAAATGTTGCATCATGGATTTATAAGAGAATCCTAAGTTCGTGGAAGTTTGATCCACTGCTTCTGTTTCAGAAAATTTCTTCATTGGGAAATTTAAGATATTGTTTTGAAGTTGTACTGGAAGAAATATGAAGATGCCAGACATTCCAGGAGGCTTGTAAAAGAATTCTGTTTCCAACATGCATGTACATCACCTCAAATTTTAACTAAATGGGATCAATCAATGTCAAATTACAAACGATCATATAAAGGAAACAATTTCAGCTTGTACTGCAAATGTCAAAATCTTACACTTTGAACATGTTTCTTAAGTTTGGCCATGAAAACATGAAAACTAGTCTTGAAACGAAAACAGAAAACCAATTTCTAACCTTGAATTCCCACTGAAACCTTTGAATTTTTGCCTTGTTTGTCCCAATATTAAAACCATTATGCAATATTTTGCTTAATTTAAACGGGTTTATTCGTTCTTGCTTTTTCCTTTCTTCTTTTTTAATTATACTATTTATTTAGTTATCTATTTACTTTGCAAATTTATTATGATACTCACAACTTCCCGGCTCATGATAAAACTCCTGATAAAAGAACATCAATGACCTCCTTCCCTTTGGTTGAAGAAAACTGTTTATCATGAAAATCGCCTAGAGAGGAAAAAACATTCACTCAAAATATAACTATAAAATGTAAATCTTTACCACTAAAATCAGCTCAATCCGGCCAGAACGCTAACTAACTCACTCTGGGAAAAAAGGCTGCCCCCTCCCTTATCTTACGAAAAATTAAGGTCCTTAAAAAATTTTTAAGTCTCTATCTTAACATTTTTACTTTACGCCCTAGCGTCTGGATAAACCCCTAAAAGTTACCAAAGCCGTCATTTTGCGTTAAGCTTAACCACTCAAGTGTTTGAATATAAAAACTAGTTGATTCCAAGAAATCTTAAACCACGTTCAAAACAAAAAATGTTGTAGTACGTTTTTAGTAAGCTTATAGATAAAAAAGACATTTTGTTTTGCCTTTGTTATCAGCCGTACCTGTCTTCACGCACCCCTTTCTTACTCGAGTTTGTGAAGACACAGGAAACAAAAAGCAGGAATCGTGGTTTTAACTTAATTGTCCGGTTTTATTGTAATACCTCTTCTGAATCAACAATAAATTCTTCTATGACGGAGACGTCGAGATCTAGGTAACCTCCAACGATTCCCATTATAAACCTGCACTCATCTGTTATCATCCGCTTTCTAGTTTCACGGTTTTCTCTCGCTCTTTGCTGTAGTGAAAATAAAGAAGTGAACTAATATTAAGGAGCGCCGTCAACAGCATACACCATTAGAAATGAAGCCAAAAAGCGAGAAATTAGTTGTTGCAAAAACTAAACTTAGAAAACCAGAAAATAAAGAAATACAACTACATAAGCTTACTGTAGGCTATTAAATGGTTTCCGTGAATTGTTCATTTGCAATTTGTAGCCTTTTACCTGTCTCTCTTTGAGAGTTTCTCCCGTCATTGGGTGAGCTGCACTTTTACGCCGTCTATTTTTGTCAGTTTTAGAACCTGCTACATGTTCCATCGCCAAGCCACCGATGCTCTTTTTTGAGACTTTGAGGTCTCTAGTGCTTGGCTTTCCAGTGACATGTACACTCTTCCTTGGTTCGGCCATCTTTGAGTTTTTCTTGCTCCGAAACTCACTGAAATTTCTGTAAGTTGCGACAAGAATTGCTCAAAACAAAGAAACTTTTCGCGCCGAAAAACGATTTTAAAACAATAACCTAACTATGTTCGTGTTTGAAGGATATCTTTTGCGTATTTTAACTATTTTCCTCGGTGTTTTTTTTGCTATCTTTGCACGGAGAAAAAAAATCGCGTGTTTAGCGCAAGGGTCGCACCAAAAGTTTTGAAGAAAACCCGCGTTATGTTTTTTCAACCAATCAGAAACGAGAATTGGCTATCTGTCAGTCATTTAGTTGCTTAGAAACGATTATGACGTTTTTCACGCGAGATTCTCGCGCGCCGCTGACGGCGGTACGGTCAGCGGGTTTTGTTCATAAAACTAACTAGCTCGAATTTCATCAGAATTTGATTTCAGTTCGAAATTGTCTTTTCCTGCGAGATAGCATTTCAAAATCTCCGAAAATGATCTACAGAATGGTATATCCGTTATTTGTGAATTTCGCGATGTCGTCTTTGGCATTTGTAGTGGCTTTGAAGCTGATCGCAGGGATGAAACCGTTGTTCACCAAAGCTGGTCTCTGTGGCAAAGACCTCAACAAGAAAGATAACAAGGAGTTAATGTAAGTTTCTTTCATGAATATGTCGTTGATATTTTATAAACATGAAATCGTAACTCGCGTGCATTACCACATTCTATAAAACTAACATGAAGTGGTTCGGTGTATGCAAAATGTGAAGAGAAACTTGATTGATTCGTGTGTTATGGTGATTGGAAGATGCTCTAGAAAATTGATACTAGCTGGCAAATCTATGCGACCTCCAATCGGGTAAAGACCCAAGTACAAATCTAATAAATTTTCAAACATCGCCAAAGTAAAGTACTGCTATATAACGCTTTATGTTTTCGTCTACAGGCTCAAACGTACGCACGTTACATCAACATCACACGATCGCGAGTCGTCTTGTTTTGAAACTTTTGGCTCTAGTTTGGAACCCGATTATTCGTTTTGCTTTTTTACAGCTGGCCTCTTTTTGTACGATTGATCTCCCTTTTATTTTAGCTGCCACATATTCACCATTTTGTATTTGTTAATTTCTAAATATAAAATAAATGTAATGACTTTGGGACAGCTGTGTTGATATCCAGCTCAATAAATCAAAGCAGGAATTTATATTATTCATCTTCATAAATTAAATCCATGTTTAAGTAAATACACATTAACTCACGTCCTTTTCCACCATACATACAATAAATATAGAATATTAACGATTTTGGATTGGCCATGCTGATCCCTGCATGTAGCTCAATAAATCAAAACAATCTTAATAAATAATTCATCTCAATAAGCATCTTACTTTTGTTATTCATTGCCATAAGTTTGCTTTGTGAGGCATTGTTGTGCAAAACAAATAAATATCCAGGTCTCAAAAAGTGGCCGCCAACAAGCAAAAAATTTGCATAGTATGAAAATGTCAATGAAAGCTACGTGTAGCATACTTTGAATCTTGCTCAATTTGCAAATAACTTGTCGATTTACTGAGTTTTGAAACCACTTATTTAAAATAAAGAAAAAAGAAATAGGTTGTTCCGAAACAAGAAACTCGTAGTAACTGAACGGAACAGCTTATAGAAGTGCATGTTGATCTTTCAACAAAATACAACTGAAAGCAACATGCCAGACCATTCAAAACAACAAAGAAATATCCACAATAAGGAAAACAATGAGCTAGCTCATACATACTGATGAGCTGTGCTACATACGCGTCCTTGATGCATATACCCAATACACAGTCATGTATATGCGTTTGGTGCTGACGCGTTATACGCATATATTTTGGTTCGCTTAATTCTGACCTGCACTGTATTTATGAAAGTGTGCTCACTTTAGATGTAACATTTTGACACAGTTACTGCTGGTCTTCTTCAGGCGATGGCATTACACCCTGTACATGTACATATCCAGTGGACTCCATCCCCCAACAGGGCTTTCAATTAGATTGGAAGTAGGTAGCTGTCCAAGCTGTACACCCGCTGGAGTTATTGAAAGGGGCCGAAAGCCCCTTTCTTGTAGAGGGGTCCAGAAATTTATGAAAATGGGAAGGCTCTGAAACACCATTTCCAGTATTTTGGGGCAAAATTATAAAACCACTGAGAAATCATTACTTTGTTAAAATTGCTATATAAACAAATGTGATAATCCCTAAAAATGATATACGTGTAATATTGTAATAATATTAATCATGGAAGTTTATAATAAAGGGATTATGCAGGTGATAAACTTACTACTTGTCATTTCAATATACCTGTGTCATGCCTCAACACTTCATACAGAGACTAGAGTAGTTTAGTGTGTCAATTTTAACAAAATGGGCTCTTTCTTTGCTACAATTCTTTTTCTTTTTCTTCTACAGATGTAGTACAAAAGATTCGTTCAGTCCTTCTCTTGGTTGCTTGCGGGTTTTTGTGTTCAGGTGTCGGCCGCCTTGTCGTTCGGTGATTCTTAGTTTCAGCTGTCCTTTCAGTTGTGCTCTGATTTTCGGTGCATCAGTTTGGCTGCTCTTCTGTTCGTTCTTTCTCGGTTTGTGATTTTTAGTTGGGCTGTTCATGTCTTTTGCTTTTTAATACAAAAAACAAGTTAAACAGGTAATGCAGTGACAAAACTACAGCATAATACATGTATCTGCATTGCTTCTTGTACACTACACATGCATACAAAAGGGTTTCTTGGCCCAATGGTCTCCAGTCGACTCCATCGCAGCCACAAGTGGTTGAAACATAATCCACATCTAAAGTAACCACATCGTGAGACGAGACAAACTGTGAAGAAAGCTAACATAAAACAGTGGTGATAAATATACATGTATGTATGTTAATAAATTAATGTTTTATTCATTTTTAGCCCTGAAGGACTTGGAGTCGTCACTGGAGCAGTGTTTCTCATTTCCATGTTTTTGTTTATCCCTATTCCGTTTCTCACTATTTGGTTTGAAAAGGGTGACTATGATTTTCCTCATCATGAGGTGAGTTACATACAATCATAACCTTAAAGGGACACTGTCCCGGCTGAAATAATGTGTTTGTCATGAACTGTAATCCACTTAAATCCTTGCAATCTTGCACTTTAGCTCCAAACTACTGCTTTTGTTTTGCTCTAAAGAATACTTTTATCCAATTGAGTTGTATATTTGGTGGTATCTGGCGTCAGTTAAGATAAATTTTGCTATTTCGGTGGCGGGACAGTGTCCCTTTAATAGCATTAAACATTTACAGAAATTTCACCTAAAGTTGATTACTACTCTGCCCACAGTTTGTCATGTTTATTGCTGGCCTGCTGTCAATCTGCTGTATGATTTTCCTTGGTTTTGCTGATGACGTTCTCGATCTCAAGTGGAGAGACAAGCTTCTGCTTCCAACCATGGCTTCTCTTCCCTTGCTAATGGTGTATTATGTCAACATTGGTGTTACTACCATTATTGTTCCTAAACCTATGAGGTTTTTACTAGGTTTTGATCTGGATCTAGGTGAGTGTTTCATGTAAAAATGCAGAAATGCTGTGCTGTAGTAGGGATGGTGAATGGATTGTGTTATTCCAGGAAATACACATGTATCCATACCTCTTCCACTGAAAGATTTTTGGTTTCACCCCCCTCCCTCCTCTTAAACACCCCCTCCCCCTCTTCCGACAGGCGACATGACCCAAAAAGTAGCGACAGCACATAAAATGAAATCGCGACAAAAGACAAATGTTCGTTCAACTTCCGACAGCAACGTGAAACATTGATAAAACATGGAAATGAGACATTTTAAAATTCAGACAAGCAACGCCGGAACCCCCCCCCCCCCCCCCCCACAGGGCAGGGCCTCAATCATGTGTGTGATAAACAGGTCCTATGAAATTTAATAGAGCTTCTGAAGAGGTGCATGGCTAATGAAAAGATTTAATCTTTTGATAAAATAACATTGCTATCTTTTTATTCATCAGGATTTTTCTACTATGTGTACATGGGTATGCTCGCTGTATTCTGTACCAATGCAATCAACATCCTGTCAGGTATCAATGGTGTTGAGGCAGGACAGTCACTTATCATTTCCATCTCAATCCTGGTGTTTAATTTTATTGAATTGCAAGGAACATGTTGTTGGCAAGCTCACTTGTTCTCCGCTTACTTTATGATGCCGTTTATTGCTACATGTTCAGCATTACTCTACTATAATTGGTGAGTTTGTTACAGTCGTTTTCAAGTGAGTGTCATAAAACCAAAACCAAAGTTCAGTCGTGAGTCACATGACGTCATCCAATCATTCTTGGAGATTTTAATCAAGTAATGGCAGCTAGCGAAAGCTAAACTTTACATTTGAAATAACTGACCTCCCCTTCAGAATTTGAACTTAAGATTTGCCATAGGAAGTATTTAGCAATTCTACATTCCAAAAATAAAGAGAAAGGGGAAGGCAAAATTATGATCATAGTACATTTGTAGCACTCCATGCCTTCTTTTATTTCCAGTCTTCTTACAGTCGTGTGTTACCATTACATTTCAGGTACCCCTCCCAGGTGTTTGTCGGCGACACCTTCTGTTACTTTGCTGGCATGACATTTGCAGTTGTCGGAATCTTAGGACACTTCAGTAAAACAATGCTGCTGTTCTTCATTCCGCAAGTTATCAACTTTGTCTACTCCACACCGCAACTGTTTCGCTTTATTCCGTGTCCTCGACATCGGTTACCAAAGTAAGCTTCCTATTTTCTGGACTTAGGGCCACGCTAAACTGGGAAACATTCCAAAAACTGATGCTGCACAAGTAAAAATTATGTTTAAAAGCAAATCTTCACCAGTTTAGCCTACATGTACAGCTAATGCCAAGAAATTGTCTTGTGTAAAATAATTCTGGTACAATCATTTCTTGCAATTTTGTTGTTGTCGCAATCATTGCAAGAGGTTGTGTTGCATACATGTAGTGTAACTTGTCTGAACTCACAATTTTCATCACAATGCGACCCCACTGCACCTGCACACATGCACCCCAGTCCCTGGCAGTCAATGTTGTGAGACAAGTTGCATGAAACATTGCCCAGTATAACACCCCCTCTCCGTGTAGATGCAACATAGCAGATGGAGCCATTGTGGGACAAGTTGCACAAAACATTGCCTAGTGTATCGTCACCTTGACTGTACAAAAGGACTGTCTTTTAAATTGGCATATATTTTTTTACTTCATAGACACTTAAATTGTTGTTTTTTTTATTCAATTTAATTTGAATTTGTTTCAATAGGTTTAATCCAGAGACTGGAAAGCTAGGGATGAGTTACACAGTGTTCAAAACGTCTGACCTCCGTCCTCTCGGAAAACTTATATTATCTATATTCAGCCTTTTAAGATTAGTTGAAGTGGAAAATGGCGTGGGAGAAGATAAAAAGTCCACACGTGTTAACAACTTTACACTAATAAACTTTGTCATCAAAATGCTTGGCCCCTTGCATGAAAGAACTTTGACTTCAATAATGTTGGGAATTCAGGTAAGTTTAATGATCAATTTGTAATAGTGAGGGTAATTATGCATAATATACAGTCAAGCCTTTTCAGGGGCAGATCCAGGATTTTTCTAAGGAGGAGGTGCACCTCTAAGGAATGACGTAACTGGAGGGTGACGTAAACAGAATACTAGTTACATTAGAAAGATGCAGGTCACTGCACTGATTTTGCAACAAAAATTTAACAGGTTTTTCCTGAATAACTCTGGAAGAATTTGACCGATTCCCAAAATTGACACATGAATGCAAAGATCTATTCATTCTGCATCTACTGCATGTCAAAGTTAACTTGTGACCTGTGAATTGATGACGTCACAATGGCTTCCATGTGTAAAACCCCAAAACCCGTAAAAATCGGGGTTTTATAGCATGTAAAGGGTTAATCAAAGGTTCCTGTGAGCCAACCTGTGAATAAGAAATGCCAACGTGTAATACAATATTGTGGTAAGCTTATGTTTTTATACTGACATGGTTCAATATTTTTCTTTAAATTAAACATAATGACTTTTGACAAAGGCACAAAGACAAAAAAACGAAGGTCCCAGGCAAGATCCAAACCTGGGTCGTCTGACTGTTGCCACTTGTACTACACCATTAATTAAGCTGTCAAGATTAATGACTATTGCATAGGTAAAAAGCATGTTTCAAAATGTGTATCTCTGTTTTGAAAAAAGCATTTTAAGTCTGCAGATCAGTTTGAATGGTCCATTAAAGGACTTCATACACAAAACATCAGAGCAGGGCTTTCAAAATGTCCTGCTTTGCACAATGACAAAATTGCACAAAATTTAATTTGATTAGACTTGCCACAAGTCGACCTCACGAGTTTCACAGTAAGTGAGCTTTTGAGCGAAGCGGCCGAGCGAGCGACGAAGTCGTGAGAGGTCGACTTGTCTCGCTTGAAGGGTTTTTTCAATCACGTTTCGCGCCAAAAATGCGGAGTGGCATGACTTGTCAATGTCATCGATTATTGTTTTGCAACCAACTGAATTTCAACCTGCAAGTCACGTTTCATTGCGCCGAATATACCTTGTGATTGACAGTTCTGTCCCCAAGGGCTACTCTCGGCTTCTCTGATTGGTCTAAGCGCAGCGACCGTTTTTGGGTCGCTAAAAATGGCACCAATCGAGTGTGAAAATTCTTCTTCCGGCAGGCTATAAATATAAGACGAAGGACTTTATTGAAAGTCTAAAATTTGATGTAAAGAACATTTCCTGTAATAAGGTACATTATCCAGCCATATCCATTTGCTTACTGACACAAGTCTCTTTTGTTTGCAGATCGTTGGCAGTGCTATAGCCTTCTTCATTCGGTATCATCTAGTGAGATTTTTCTATGATGTACAACCAAATTAGACCACAGAAAAAGTAAATGGCCTTTCCAAAGAATTTAAATTGTATAAAAGAATGTTATGTTTCGCAGCTCTTGCAAGGTCTTCTCTGATTTGTTGAGAAAACGATAGAACAAACAACATAACAATAGACCCTAGCCCCGAAAACAATAGAGCTGGTTGCAGGGTTCTCATTAAGTGCCGGCAACCGGCTAAAAAAAAAACAGCTACTTCGAAATTTTGAGCCACCTACTTTTCAGTGAAAAGGCTTAAAATGTGTTAAACGAACCTGAATGAACAGTGAAAGTTGTGTAAAGCAATGCAAATAAATAAAAATGTGAGGTTACTTACACGAAAAACTAATGAACAGACAGATTTCTCGCAAATTTGTTTTCACATTCTGTAATAAAATTTACTTCCAGATAAATGTCTTCCTGTTCATGAAAAATGTCTTGCCAAAGCAATGCATGAAATGGCAATTCTGAGCCTCTAAATTTTTCAAATTTTCCTGGGGGGGGGGCAGGCATTACCCCAGACCCCATTAGAAATTAGTGCCTTTGGCACTCAATTGTCAAGCCGTCTACTATTAAATCTCAACTGTCTACTCTAAAATTTAGTTAGAACCCTGTGGTTGTTAAAAGCTGCATGGTATCTGGAATTTTTGCTGATGTTATTGTTTCTGTTGTGTTTCAAATTTTACTTTGGTTTGAAAATTTTCAAACCAGTTTGATTATGGTAATGAATCAGGGACAAAGGAAACTAAAAATTAAACTGGTTGAAAAATTGAACCACAACATCAACATTATTTTTGCCTCAATTTAGTACTGACATTAAAATCAACAATGAGCTGCTAACTGAAAGAGCTTGTTTATGTTTCGTATTAAATGTAAATAAGCCCGGACTTATCAGAGGAATACCTTACATAATAAAATAATAATAATAATAATCATTGTATTAATAGTATTATATATATATATATATATATATATATACGTCTATTTTTTACAAATTATTGTAACACTCACTATGGCTGATGATGATGTTTGAAACATCGAAACATGTTCCGCAAAATCAAAAGTGTGGTTGTATTTTTGAAAATATTAATACCTTACATGTATTAAAATTCGTGTCAGACTCATTTTCACTCAGTTTTAAATTCACGCAATTTAATTTCACGCACCTTGTTGGGATTTATTCATGCAGCTTTCAATTCGGGCAAGTAATTTTCCGTGTTCCTTTATAGTAGTATTTATGAGTATACCTTATTTATCAGCAATTATTTCAATACTTGTCAAAACTTACGTAATCAAAAATCGATAAGGCGGCCTCAAGAAATGACATCCCAAACTGAAATTGCCCAGGATGAAGATGAAGACATTTTTGATTTTTAATGTTACGAGAACAACTTAAAACATACTGTCAATTGTGTATGCGTTAAAAAATCAACTGATTTGCATAACTAACAATAAGTGTCTCATATTACACGACAAAGCTTTTCGCGCGGATCATATTTCGCACAGTACTTAAATTCGCACACTCACCACTGGGCGAATTCTAGTACTGCACGAATTTTAATACAAGTAAGGTACTCAACATTATATTCAGCCATTAGAAATGCTATGGAAAAGATGTCTGCACTGCTTGAACAAAAACAACTTAGCAATCACCAAACCTGTAACTTCTGAACATCCAACATCATTGAATACCCTTTAGTAAGTAAAATTGATGAGGTAAACTCTTTGTACATGTATCTGAGTGTACAATGCAATTTTCCCAGAAAATTGAATAATTTTGTGTAAAATGTATTCTACAGTCCAAGAAGTAACTCTGTGGAGTTATTTTGTATGACCACAGGCTTACCATCCTATGTGTGGTGTGCAGTGCATCTGTAATGGCCATATCATTTGGTATGACAGTTTCAAGAAAAAATACTTGAAAATTACAATACTTTTTATTAAGTGTTTTTAAAGATAAAAACAACATGAACCAATTAATAACAATAATTATTTTAATAGCTTGAAAATTATGGTAATAAATACATTTTTCAACAAAGCTGTTTAAACATTCCTTCTTTTGATTAAGTTCTAACTAATAATTATTATAATTTTTATCAGTAGATTTATATCGTTACAATTTTTTACCCCTTCACCTTTGTGTAACAAGCAACATGTATGTATTAACACAACTAAACAAGTCATAAAGCAGGACAGTATCTTTAACAACCCCACACCTTGAGTCCTTGTATAGACGGTCCCCTATACATGTACAGTACTTTGTGTGAAGCGTGAGTAGGGCTATTTCATTTCCAGTTGGGACTTTTATTCATTTGTGATTCATGTTTTTTTAATCTCAAGATCTTTTAATGTGATTGTGAATGGAATTTTTTACTTTAACATGAATAAAAAATGATTTGTGAATCATTTCGTTTTGCTTGAGTTCATTTCTGTGTATTTTAGTGTTGATAAATGTTTTTCTTTTTTCTACTTTGTGTCACTCTTTTTATCCAAGATTTTCTTGATTTTTGCATGAACATGAAAGAACTTAAAGTTGTAATTATTTGTGATGTCCAAAAAGGTCCCATGTTTTAACGTGAATGAAGTTTTCAAGGGGTATAGGGGACCCTCTGTGTAGAGACGTCTATAAAGAATGCATTAATGGCCGTAAATCAAGCCCAACAAAACTGAGTGATAAATTTTATGGTCCATTTACTCTAACAGTCCCAGTCATGAAGAAGTTTGTGTGGGGCTTCATCCTGTATTTAATTTTTTTGCTTTTTGTTTAAAATTTGTTTATGTAATAACATGGTGGCAATTTAATGCTTGACATTATTTTTGTCTTTTAAATATGTTACTTTACATGGATTGTTATGCTTTGTCTATGATATCTTTGAGTTGAGCCTTGATCTTCAAAAAGTGTCGTTTAAATTCCAGCCCGTCACCCTGAGAAAATAAAATAGACATTAACTTTAAGTTCAAAATTGAAAAACAATTTCAAGTCCTGTTTATAAAACTAATGAAAATCTGATAGCCTACTCTATATTCATCCTCGGAGTGGAACAAAGTAAAAATATGGAAAAAATTGACTCGAAAATATTGAAAAACAAATGGTACCATGCAAAAGTACTGCTGAAAAGGTTTCCTTTGTATGGTCACATCATAGGATTTCAACCAGACTCAAACTTTAGAACAAATGGTACCATGCAAAAGTACTGCTGAAAAGGTTTCATTTGAATGGTCACATCATAGGATTTCATCCACAGACTCAACTACATGACATGTCTCCATAATTGACTCTGGGAGTGAAAGGCTAAAAACATGGCTGTTTATGGAGGTAATTTAACTAATAACATAATCCCTTACCTTGGATAACCTGAAGTCAACTAACAGGGAGGAAGTCATGTCGATAAGATTCACTTTAATGCTCAGCTTCTTCTGCCGTCTGTCAGTGGTGTATATTGTGACCTAAACAACAACAAAACATTAGATGAAGGGCGGCAGTTTTGAAAGGAACTCGCACTGCATCTGTTGGGCAACAAAACAATGACACCATACCAGTTGAGTTGATTATAAAGGTAGATTTACCGCCATTTTATATAAAGAGACTCAAAATTAAACTTATTTTTCTCACCTGATGAGGGGAATTCACTGTGAAGTTATACTTGAGGTTGTCCAGAACTTCCTTCAATTTGTAAAGTGTCTTGTCCGGGGTCTTCTTTGTGTGAAAACGCGTCATTCTCTTTACTAGCCTCTGGAATGGAGTCTGAAAGGTAGATTTATTTTTTAAAAATCTATTATCCCTGTAATTCCCAAGTGTGCCAAAAATCAAAATTCAAGAAAAATTGCAAATTGCATTAAATAAATTTTTGTAATTTGATATTGGAAAGCAAATGGTACCATGAAAAAGTTATGCTGAAGAGGTTTCATTTCAATGGCCACACCATAGGATTTTATTGAAAGACTCAAAAGTTAGAACAAATGGTACCATACAAAAGTATACTGCTGAAGAGGTTTCATTTGAATGGTCACACCATAGGATTTCTCAAACAGACTCAAAAGTTAGAACAAATGGTACCATGCAAAAGAACTGCTGAAGAGGTTTCATTTCAATGGTCACACCATAGGATTTCATTGACAGACTCAAAAGTTAGAACTACATTACGTGTCTCCATAATTGACAGCTCTGGGAGTGGAGTCTTCGTTATCTCCAATTTCATACTGCCAGTTGAATCAAAGCATTAATATTTATAGAAACATCATGAAAACATTGCTTTTGGACACCAAACATGTTTGAATGAAGTTTAAAATGAAACAATGTTTTGCAGTGGTTTAGACAAAATCGTTTTTTGTTTGTTTTACATGTATTGTTTAAACAACAGGTTCAAAAGTTCACTCAGCTACAACTTTTGAGTTTTATTAGGCCAAAATAATATTGCCACTTGACCCCTCACTTGCACCAACCCTTTAGAAGATATTTTTGTCGACCAACAGAAATCAAAGGATTCAATGAACAAACTCAAAACACTCCTGTGATAAACACAAAGTAACAAGATTACATTTGATTGTGCTCAACTTTGCGAGGAGACATGCCCATCAATTAAATCTGTTCTCTGATTGGTTAACTTTTAAAAATGTTTGTTGGGTGCTAAGTCATGGTAATGCACGTCGTCACTATAAGGGAAAGATTGATTAATTAACGAACAGAACAAAGTTATTCACCTGCGAAGCACCAGGGGTACACTGCATCTGTGTACTCAGTAACATATGATCGAGATGAACAGGTTGAGAAAAACATAAACCATTCACTGTCCTCTCGTCATCATCTACACTCTCCAGAACTGCACTGCCAATACCACTGTCCAGTCGGCGCGGCTCAGGCTGGGATGCAGAAATGTGATCCCTTAAACAAAATAATGAGTCAGTGTGAAGTGCATATTTAACAGAAAGTTAATAATGATTGTGATTTAATGAACCATTCAGAAAAGGACTCTTAGAACATACATTTGACATTTGATCAGGACATTTTTAAAACATGGCATACAGTAACTTACTTGTTTCTTCGTGAATGCACTGGAGAAATGACATCTGCCTCAGTGCACCTCCTTTTAAAAGGTGCTGTTCCAGTGGGCGTGTCTCCTGGGGAACAGCCTGTGTGATTGAAAAATTAGTGTTAATAAATTTTAACACAATCTGCACTTCATTAGCATCTAAACAGGCCTACTACCGGTAGTTGGGAAAAGGTGAAAAGAAAAAAAGAGGCACAAGCAAAGCAAGCCAAGGGAGAACTATTTCTTTCCTTTCACAATCTTTCTTTTTGCACTATCCCCAATCAGAAGGCCTGTTTACAGTCTACAGTGTAGCACTTCGTGATCATAATCAACATTAAATAAATTATAAAAATAAATTATTATAAATTATAAATAAATTATAAATATAAATTATTATAAATTATGATATCAATTATACATGTATTGTTAGCAGAGCATGGCTTCAGGATACTAGTTGAACCAAAAAAATAATTATGGCTGTGCAAAAATCGAAATTAAATGGGAAAATTGAATCAAAATGGCGCCGCGCCACCGCATGCTCATGTTCACTTTTCAGTCTGGGCTTAATTAGGTTGCCTTATTACAATCCAGCCCCATTAGCTTTAACCGGCCTGGGAATATCAGACCAGGCTAAAACTTTCTCTGTGTAATTATCACAGATAATGTCTTTTTTAATTAGATTTGTTCAGGAAGCCGGGCTGAAATTTGTCATGTATTCGGCCCCTTATAGTAATTTCAACCAGGTAGGAACTTTTCCCAAGTCTTGTAAGATCACTTGCAACAAATCACTTACCATCTCTTGGACTTCTTGCCAGTGGTAATGATCTAAAGACAAAATAAATGGTGAAAAATGATCAAAACTTAGTTCAACAATATTAAATTATTGATCCAAAGGACATACATGTACATGTAAAGACTAATAAAAATATATTTATTCCTACTTTACCTGGTATACCATTTTTCTTTCTTCATAAGAGGAATTGTAATCCTTCTTTTTGGTTTTTCAACAAGAATTTTTTCCACAAATCCTGAAAAGATTTAAAGGTCTTAAATTAAACTAGTAGAAAGGTGCATAAATTTAATAAATCCATGAGTGCATAATTCCACTAGAGTAGAACAAAACCTTCACTGCAGTTTCTTTTTTTTAAAACAATTCACCACATGCATGTTGATGTACATGTGTAATACTTTTGCCAGGAAAAAGGCTAGAAGTGGATGGAAAAGCAGGGCTCAACATTATACTTGCCTGGACAGGTTTTTAGGCATCTTATCTGTATCCTTGCCCATCAGGCAAGCGAGTGGGGAAAGTTACTTGCCCGACACAAAAATCCACATGTCCTGGACAACCAGACAGGATTTTTTTCGAGCTCTTAAAAAGGGTTATTTTCGAAAGAAAATGTGGTGTTGTGTCAGTGGGGAATTGAAACACGAACATTAGGTATTATCAACTGAGTCGATAAGGAAAATTGGCCACTGCAAAGAAATTCAAAAACAGCCAGAAAGTGGGCATCAGGTTGGCCAGAAAGTTTAGCATCAGTTTGCCAGAAAGTGGGTGTCCTGAAGATGTTTGCCATCATAACTTTTTAAAGGATTAGGTGCAATTTTCATGAATTTCTTCAAAAAGTGGGCATCCTGTGGACGCCCGGACACTCTGCTGGCTAAAAGCTTGTTAAACAGCTGACTATTCCAGCACTAGCCGGGACATGATTTTACAAATAGCGCTGACAAAGAGCAAGTGCTCAAAACATCAGCTTTTGAATCTCTTTATCATGGCAAATTTACCTCATCAATTCAGTTCAGAAAAAAGAATTTTTGATTTTTAAAAGTGGGTAGGTGCAACCTTAGCAAGAATACAAATGAAGGAACAAAATACAAAAGAACAAAATAAAGAAAGTACAGAAATTCACGCACCTAATGAATGTGAGTCCATCTTGCTCCATGGTGTCCTTTGCATATTACCATTGATCCAGTCAACATATTCTTTGTATTTCTTGGTTGGTTGGTCCCATGGAAGTTCTATTAATCATTGATGACTTTAAAACTATGTAGCAGTGGCTTTTACTAGAAAAACTGCCAGTGCGAGTGCAATAGACTGCAAAGCAGTCAGGAGGAACGAAGTGCAGGAATTGAAGATTCTGCTGGAAAGACTAATGCACCAGCATCTCACTTTCCATATCGTTTGTGACATTTTCAGGGCTGTCACTAATTTTTTAAGTAGCGAGGAAAATGGAGAAAGTAGCCAGGAGAAAAAAGTGCTATTAGCAGCAATTTGTTTATGAAAGTTGTCGCCTGCTCCGGGCCTTAATATTTAACAGCATGTTCACTGCACAAGTTCATAGGCATGTTAAAATATGGATTGCCTTGCAGTCTAGTCTACAGGTGCATATTAATTTTAATAGCATAGTGCAAAGTATGCTTAGCGCAGTTTTGCAGTCAGCAATATCAACACTTTTGGGTTTTGAAGTTATTCTAAGATTTTCACAGCTTACAAATCGATATAAACATGCACAAGTAATGGTGAGTCAACTTACCGCCTGCTAACATAGCTATCAACACAATGCCGCAGGACCAGATGTCTGCAGGCTCGGCTCTGTATTCACCATCAGACAAAACCTACAACACAACATGTAAGGCAATTGTTAGACAGTCTTTACCTGTACATGTAAATACACATATTTCAGTTTATTAAAATAGGCTTTTGGTATCTATATGGGTGTTATTCGACTGGTTGATTGCCTGTGGATTGCTTGATGGATTGATTGATTGATGGATTGATTGATTGATTGAATGATTGATTGACTGACTGATTGGTAAATTGCTTGATGGATTGATTGACTCATTGATTAATTGATTGGTTGATTGATTGATAAATATTATCGACTGTCTGATTGATTGGTTGATTAATTGGTTGATTTCTTGATGGATTGAGTGGACGATTGATTGATTGTTGATTGATTAATTGACTAATTGATTGGTTGATTGCTTAATGGGTTGATTGGATGATTGATTGATTGATTGATTGATTGATGGACTGACTGATTGATTGGTTGCTTGATGGATTATTTGCATGGTTGATTGATTGGCTGATTGATTGGTTGATTGTTTGATTGACTGACTGACTGACTGCCCGATTGAATGATTGACTGCCCGATTGAATGATTGACTGCCCGATTGAATGATTGACTGCCCGATTGAATGATTGAATGATTGACTGCCCGATTGAATGATTGACTGCCCGATTGAATGATTGACTGCCCGATTGAATGATTGACTGCCCGATTGAATGATTGACTGCCTGATTGAATGATTGACTGCCCGATTGAATGATTGACTGCCTGATTGAATGATTGACTGCCTGATTGAATGATTGACTGCCCGATTGAATGATTGACTGCCTGATTGAATGATTGACTGCCCGATTGAATGATTGACTGCCTGATTGAATGATTGACTGCCCGATTGAATGATTGACTGCCCGATTGAATGATTGACTGCCTGATTGAATGATTGACTGCCCGATTGAATGATTGACTGCCTGATTGAATGATTGACTGCCTGATTGAATGATTGACTGCCTGATTGATAGACTGATTGATTAAGTGACTAAAAGGTATGAAATATATGAAAAGAACATGGTAACAAAAGCAGTGTTTGCATACCTCAGGTGCGACATATGGTGGGGTTCCACAACACCTTCGACCCAGTGGTCGCTCCTTGCCTTTGTGACGGAAAACCGTTGCAAAACCAAAATCTGAGATCTTTAAATTATCTACACATGACAGAATAAGAACATTATAAGAATAATATAAACCAGATAAAATCCAAGGTCCATGAGATTGGCCCTTATTGGCAGCTCTGGGGGATCACAATTGTGGTCATATACCCCACATATGCTCCGCTTTCCCCTCCTTGGGCTTAACACCCATTGATAGTTACTATGTCCCCAATAACTTTGCACTACAGTGCTAAAAATACTTAGCGTGCACTACAGTGCACTACACTGCACTGTAGTGCACTGTAGTGCACTGTAGTGCACTGTAGTGTACTGTAGTGTAGTGTACTGTAGTGCACTAGCACTACAGTGCTAAAAATACTTAGCGTGCTTAGCTTGTTTAGTTGACGTGTGTGCTTAGTTCGTTATTTAACGTACTACATTTATTTTGCGTTGTTTTCCTAACTGATACAGTATGTCTTGTCAGTAACTGTGCTCACACTGTGGGTGGCTCCTCCTAAAATGTTCTGCAATTGGTATAGGATTTAATGAAGCCGAAACCAATTGTGGAATTGCATGCATTTTGGGCATCCTACTGATGAACAGTTACGAAATTCAGATATATTTAGTAGCCACATTTATTTGCGGTCTGTCCCCTTTGAATTTGACTTATTAATTATTTTATTTCATTTTATTTTATTTGGTGCATTACACCCGTGACTTTTTATAGGTGCACATTTGTACGAGTCAACAAAATAAAGCCCAAGGATTAATACAGACCTCTGAAAGCAAAATCAGTGCTCGTCTCCCCTTCCCCCTGCCAACATCATTTATAATAAATATTACTGGTTCTTACCATCAGAATCCAGGAGAAGGTTCTCAGGCTTAATATCTCTGTGAGTTACACCTTGTTTGTGAAGGTACTCCTGAAGAAATGAATATTGTTTTTCTTAAACTATCAAAAAGTCAATACCACAGTGATTGCCACAGCAGCAGAGAGTGGCCTGGTCTATGTGGCCCGGGTTCGATTTCTCACCCCTGTGTCACATGTGGGTTGAGTTTGTTATTGGTTCTCATCCTTGCTTTAAGGGTTTGTCTCCGGGTATTCCGGTTTTCCTCCCTCCACAAAAACCAACATTTCCAAATTCCAATTTGATCCCAAATTCGAGGGCCACAGGTTTGTCAGTCTCGAGAGAGACTGCTAAGTGTTACCCTCATTAAACAAAGTCAATTTATTTATTCATCATTTATGAAAAAAAAACTTTTTCCATTAATTTTATTTACTTCTATTACATTTTTATATGTGTATATATTGAAAAACAAATGGTACCATGCAAAAGTACTGCCAAAGAGGTTTCATTTGAATGGTCACACCATAGGGTTTCGTCTGGGTGTTTGACTGGGTGTAAAAGGGTTAAGAGAGGCCTTCACCTACATGCATGAGAGGTGTCTATTAGTGAAGAAGTAGTGAAAACTTAGGTCAGATAACTGCCTTACCACTCCGTCAATGAGCTGCCTGAAGTAGCATTGAGCCTGGTGCAATGGCATTCCAACATCAGGTTCTGCAACAAAAAAATATATATGACTCAGAGATGTGAGGTCTACAAAATGATAAATATAAAACCTGTTAAGTAAGAAAAGTTCAGAAACTGGATAGGATAAGATCAATCCACTGCTGCCAGTATGACATAAGATTTGCATTTCCAGCTCTGGGTGCTGCTTCCCCTCTTCCTCAAAGTTCTGAAGAGTACATGTACAACCCCTCAGATAAAGGTAACACCACACCCAAGCCACAGGATGCCCACAAGCCAAAGTTTTATTATTATTATTATTATTATTATTATTATTATTATTATTATTATTATTATTATATACTCAACAAAATATACAGTTTCTGATTGGTCAATGATGAATGCATAAATTATAGAGTGCAAATTAAGTTATAAAGTGCAATACGAAAGTTGCGCGAAAGTGAAAGTTGAAAGTCGCGCGCAGTGTACCGTGACGGCCTCACCAAAATTTTGTTGAGGATATTATAAATAAGAAATCATATGAACTACTCGTGCATTTCATGATTTATGGGCACTCGTGATGTTTTGAAAGTTCTCAAATTGCACTTGCCGAATTGAGAACTTTCAAAGCATCACTCGTGCCCATAAATCACGAAATGCACTCGTGTTCATACGATTTCCTATACTTATTATTATTAGTAGTAGTAGTAGTAGTAGTAGTATCATCATCATCATTATTATTATTATTATTATTATTATTATTATTATTATTATTATTATTAAACATTACAAGCTTTTACATTTGCATAGAAAAAAAACAAATTTACAAGGTAACAGAAAAACAACAGCTCCGGGTGACCCTCTCCCCATGTAAACAGACCCTAAAGGGCTTACATGTGCTGTTACATGTACGTTCTAACTTCTGAGTCTGGACGAAACCCTGTGGTGTGGCCATTCAAATGAAACCTCTCCGACAGTACTGTTACATGATACTATTTGTTTTTCAATATTTTGCAAAATAAAATTTGGGATTTTCTCCAAAAAGGTTAAATACTTACCTATTCTATCAAAGAGTTCTCCACCCCCTGCACACTCCAGAAACAGATACTGCTTTTTACCCTCGGTTCTTTGTCCATAAAATCGAATGACATGGACATCTTGAAGCATGCGGTGAATGCAAATCTGAGATCAACAAACAATGAATGATTTACTTTTGCAATTTTTGTGCACAATGGTGCATTCATAAAAAGAAAGCGATCGTGAAAGAAAGAAAGCGATCGTGTTCTTTTACCAACCTCTTTTCTCACATTATCATAACAATCTTTATCCGCAGCTTTCTCTAAATCAATTATCTTCACAGCGATTGCCTCTTGCGTGTCTCTGTTCACCGCAAGCTTCACTCTTAAAAGACGAATTATAAACAAGACATTCGATTTGACATCGTTCGATTTGAAATGTGCGCCATTCGTAGAAAAATGAACAAAAATAAAGCATTTGTGATGGACTTACTCGCCATAAGCACCTTCACCAAGTGTTTCTACAAAATCCCAACCTTCTACAAAAGGCGTCATGATCGCTAAACGAAGGTCAAAGATATTTGTCACAACACAACCAACAAATCCACCATGTTTTGATCCGCCATGCTTGATTCTGCGAAACACGAATTTTCGCGCGCAGAATACAGTCATCAGTCACGTGGTT